>PVJX010002634.1:0-111150 GCA_004027295.1 Dolichotis patagonum | reverse complement strand
TGCTTCCCATTGGGAAAAGTACTTAGGCAAAATAGCATCTGAATTATAATACATGAATTCTAGAATTACTAAGTGTATATTCACCTTCGCTTGGCAGAACGGTGTAGGTGGTTTCCATCCCAGCGTGAATGTGGTCAGTTACATGGCAGTGGAGTAACCAAATTCCAGGTGTTTTCGGAACCATTTCAAGGGTTTGGAATGTTCCAGGGAAAACGTCAAAGACATCAGAACTATAAATGCCCCTGTGCTTAAATTAGAAAAATGACAAATACAATATTTATAAAAGTTCACCCAAATACTTCTTTAACATACTAGCTCAGAGATATTAAAAAAATTGGTGAGTCTCTCTGTCCCTGTCTCTGTCTCTGTCTCTGTCTGTCTTGTCTGTCTCTCACTGTCACTAATGAGTCTGCACATTTCCGTTTAATTCAAACAATGAGTTTTGTGGTCCTGGACCTTGTTTTTTCTCTTAAGGCCTCAGTCTGTCGTCTAGTGGGCATAAAGGGTAGATGTGTGATGATAGTGAGTTCAGTGGTCTGGACTACTTGTGGCCTTCTGCACTGTGACTTGAGCTGCAATGGAGGAACTGAACTGTGACCCCCCACTTCAGCCCTACCCTCACCCTTGCAGATCCCAGACTATGTTGTCTGTGAAACTATGCAGCAGAGAGAATAATACAGGTAGCAGCAGAAGAGGCCCATGGAGAGAAGCCAGCAAAAAGGGGCAGTGTAGGCAGAGTCTCATCTAGAGACAAGAGCTGGATATATTTCCACAGGGATCAAATTGAAAGTCCACTAAGAACATATTATGCCTGTGTAAAACAAAATTCACATTATAAAGTGAACTTTCTGCAATGTGCTTTTTCAGTAGCTTTGTTTTCTGCATTAACTCAATGGTGAGAAAAAAAGCATTTCCAAAAGAGCCATTGGTTCCTGCTGAACTCAGCACAGGGTCAGGGATAGAAGCAGGATTGTGATCCCGGGAAGTCAGTTGCTTGACACCTAACTGATCTCGCTTGCCTCAGGCCACTTAAGCTACCTAACCTAGAACAGGGAGGTCAGAAGAGTTGTGTTAAAGCCTAGTGCTGATCTGTGCTGTCTGGTTATCTTCACATGGACACTCATACCCTCCTTGGTAGCGTTACCACTCAAAGGCCTTACTTGAAATGTGTGAGCAGAGCTCCACTGAAATCCAGTAAAGACTGAGAATCAAAAGAACCCATGGTATGACAGGGCTGGAGTGTCAGTTGAAATTGCTGCACCCTCCCATCTTTGAAACTTTCAATTTTTCATAATATATTCTTTGTATGAAAACATCTAAATACAGCAGGAGTGACTGCTGTGGATAGCTCTTACCTTGTACTGGAAGCTGTGGCCATGAAAATGCACAGAATGCAGGTCCACTTCATTGCCCATGCCTAGCAGATACCAGTAGACCTCGTCCCCCACGTGCATTGTGAGGCCTTCTAAGTTTCCAAACAGCCTTCCATTGATAGCTGGAGAAAACAACGTGATTTCACATCACCTTTCAGGATATTTTAAACCAAAAGCTTTCTTCACAGAAATATAAGTTCACGTAAGAAGTCTTTTTGATACAACTTATTCTGCTACACGTGAGAGGGATGAATATTTGAAAGTCACTGATGTCACACCCTGCTTACTAATCACTTTGTACCAGAAGGCTTAAGTCCTACATTTGAATTTAAGAGGATGAGATTTAGAATTGGGAGAGAAAGTGGTGAGTTATTCTAAACAGAGTTCACTGTGGACAGGATTCTACCTCACA
This sequence comes from Dolichotis patagonum, assembly GCA_004027295.1. Taxonomy (NCBI): domain Eukaryota; kingdom Metazoa; phylum Chordata; class Mammalia; order Rodentia; family Caviidae; genus Dolichotis; species Dolichotis patagonum. The sequence goes on along the minus strand of PVJX010002634.1, from coordinate 109,365 downwards.
AAATGAGGAAAAGTAGTTTAAAGCACACAAGTAGTCTCTAATAAAATTTTACTTGGAAGAAAAAAATGGGCTTAGAATCATTTGTCATACCATGCATTTTATTGCTCTCTATGAATTCATCGTTTTCTTTGTTTACTTTCTCAGGATGCTCAGAGTATGTTTTGATGTTGTCATCTAAGTACCAAGATTCATTCTCATCAAATACTAGAAACAAAAGGGAAAATTCCAATTTCTCTTTGAGATTGAATACTTTTACGTAAGATTTCCGACATACAATCAGTGGGCCAATCAATCCACTGTAGAGGTCCTAAAAACAAACAAAAACTTTAGTCATCCTTGCAGTGTAGATCAAGATTTCAGAGAACTGCCACCTTACCCGGCCTGGTATCAGGAATTTTGGAGGGGCTGGTGTAAGCAGCAGACTTGGCCCCATGTGATGCTGGTAATTTAATGACTTCTCACTTGAGTTAGTTAGGTTGGAACAGTAGTGAATAAGCCAGGTAGGTGATGTGTAAGTGAAACACACGCAAAGGCCAAAAATTGGCTCAGCTAATGAGCAGCAATTTACCCAAATGAAGAGCATTGCTTTGTTTATTCCATGAGCTTATGAGGTCATGAGGCTGTGCTAAGCATTGTGCCAGTCATAACTCCATAAAGAATGAAACAAGGTACTGCCCTTTAAAAAAATAGAGGAAAAAACATAAGCAGAGGAACTGTGAGTTCAAGGCCAGCCTGAACTACATTGTGAAATCCTATCTCAAGAAATGCAAGAGAGAAGAAGCAATGGAATAACAGAGAATGCTGATGGACATAGAGGAGGAAGACCACACAATTCACTCTTAAACCTGGTGCAGATGCAGGTCATTGACGACAGATTAGGTCTGTGAAGTGCTTTCGAGATTTCATGTTATATGTCATAGGTAGTCATTGAAAAATTGGACAGAAAATGATAGAAAATTTGCATTTTAATGCAGTCATTTTGGTGAAGTAGGAAAGACTTGGAACAGTAGTGGCCATGGCAGTAGTTGAGGCAAATTGAAGAACCTGAACTGTGCGGGTGGAGAGAAGGAATGGATTGAGCTATATAGGGAGGGTTATTGCTTGAGAAGGTAGAGCGGAAGTAGGTGCTTGTTAATTTAGAGTTCCTGCTTAAACCAATGAGATTTGGTTCTTGTGATGCTGTTTACTGTAACAGGAAGTACAGAAGGAGTTAGAAGAAGATCCCAATATCTATTTTACAATTTCTAAGTCTGTGGCAACTACTGGTAGAGGTATGAACAGGATGAGAACTCAAGAGAGACGGGAGATGTAATTCTGCAGAACAGCCTGGGTATAACTTCTGATTTGTGGTTATTGAGAATTATTTTTGGTTTTGAAATACTTCATCAAACAATACCTTCAGGTCTGGGATTGGCTCTTGGCATCAGCTTTTTTTAAAACTCATCTAATGGGGGGCTGGGGATTTGGCTCAGTAGCTTAAGTGCCTGCCTGGCAAGCATGAGGTCGTGAGTTCGATCCCTGGTACCAAAAAAAAAAAAAAAAACACCTCATCTAATGAACTCTAAAACCACGTGCCTTAGTTCTTGGAGTTCAACATATTTTTATATCAAAAGGGAAATAAAATACTACATTTATATTTAATTGCTATTATCTATAATCAGTACCCATGAAAGAGTTATAATTGTCTTCAAAAATAAGCAAGCTTTAAAAATGAAAGAAATTGCAATGTAGCATACTTTCCTGGAATTTTAACAGAGTTGGAGCACAGGAAAGCTCTAACCTCATCTTCCTTCAATTGTGTGTCTATTTTGGTAATTGTCACAAAACACAAATGATTTAAAGTTTACCTTAACTTGATCCACAGTTGAATAGTAAACCCATGGGATACAAGCCAAATTCTGTGGTCCAGCACCAGATCTTTCTGGGATTTGCCATATGTAAGTGCGAGTTTCACCTAAATTAATCAAAGGTTAATAAATATGGTTATATTTAGTTGTTATTTGACCCTGATAACCAGTGACCCAATACTGGGAATGTCAGTGTAGTTTTTTTAAAAATGTGGTATTCAAACTTCAGGAATTTAGTTTGCAGGTAAACTCTTAAGTGTGTATGTGTGTGTGTGTGTGTGTGTGTGTGTGTGTGTGTGTGTGTGTGTATGTGTATGTTAACTATGAATTAACTGATTACTCTGTACCTGTCATACCACAAAGCCAAGAGGTGGCCATTCCAGTATAATTTGAAGAAACTGTAAATCAAACTTTTCTAAGCTAGAAGTATGTTTTCATAATATACTTTTTTTTCACCTACCAAGGTGTCCTCCAGTGACATCGTCCATGTATAGTCAGTCATCTCTGTGGCTATGTGTAGGAACCAGCCTGTGGAATTCTCTCAACTCTGCCATGGCTCCCGTTTCTCCTTTGAGTACTCACCAAAATCCTCAGTGAGCCATGAGCTGGGTCACTGACTGACCACAGTTTTGTTCACCTGCTCTGTCACACCACACACTGTTCCATCCCTGCTCTGTGACATGCAGCTTGTAATCACATCCTGGTCCTTGGCACTTTGAAAATGGCCAGTAGTTCCAACCTCTGACCTTGCCAAGACCCCCACCTCCTGTCCATGGCTTCCGGGCCCTGCTACAGTCTCATCTCCATCCCAGTCACCCAAGAGCGTTGTATGCCTTGACTTTTTGCCACGTCACTCACCAATCCTTACCACAGTCACTGTTCACTCCTTTACGTAGGTCTCCGTATATCACATATGTAAATACCACTGTCAGACTTCAACTCAGCAGAGTCTGACAGATCTTAGCTAGGGATCAAGCAAGACCCCACAGATGTTCTCAAGGGATGTAATAGACTCCATTTTCCTCTGGCCCTCATTCTTAGCTGTTCCCATGTCTTTACTCTTTGAGCAAAATATTTGACATTTTGGTTGATTTACTGCCTGAACATATTATCTCTCTGTCTCTGCTTTTATTTATGACAGTAAGCTGGACCTGACGTTTCCTTCTCCCCTGTCCTTCCCACCCTGCTCGTCCGCCAGTGGTCAGCGCCCCAAACCTTGGACTCATCCTTGGCTTCTCTGTTCCCTAACACCCCCTAAGTGGTTATTTTTTCAGGAGGTCTTTTTAGCACTACTGTTAAGATAGAACTGAAGTATGACTTCTCACCACTGCAGCTGCTTTTATCCTCTTCCAAATCATGATAATTTGGTAAATTTTTAAAATCAGATGATTGCAGTAGTTCAGCATTGGATGTGGGTAATTTTTGATTTCAGATGATTGCAGCCATTCAGTGATGCTATGCTTGCCCCACCCCACCCAACTGTCACTTATCCACACATCACGGAGAACAGTTCCTTATAAAATGTTCCTCAGAACATCACCTTTCAGCTCAAATCCTCCTATGGGTGATTAGAATAAAACCTCAAGTCCCAGGTCCCTGTAACCCCACCCAGCCCCTGCTTTCCTTGCTTCCCACCTGCCAAAGCACTTGTCCCTGTTTGTTCTGCCTTCTCCTCTGGCCTCCTTGCTGTCTTTCAGACACATCAAGCTGCACTTCCCCTGAGGGCTTAGGATCCCCCTTCCCAGATACCCGAGCAGGTGTTGTCACCTTCCTCAAAGAAGCACCCTGACAGCTCTACCTAAGAGCTCTACCTCTTCACCGCCTTGCGTCTCTCCCTCCCTGTGAATCTTCTTCCATATCATTGTTTACTTCTCACCACTGTGAATGTATTTGTTTTCCTCAGGAGATTAATTTACCTCCTTAGAAGAGCATGGTGGTCATAAAGGCAGGGATTTTTATTCCTATTTCCCTAAATTTACAATAAAGTTTCTTCTCAATTGACAGATTTGAAAGCTGCTGAATTACTGAAAAATACTCTTCTTTGAGAAGACAGCTTTACAACTAATAGAAAAATACAGTTCCGATTAAAGAAACACATAATCCACACAGTTTCCACACTGTGTTAAATAAAAACTTGTTGAGCACTAGAACATGCCAGGTGCTGGACTAGATACAAGGATTTCAAAATATTAAGCTGCAGCGCTAGCTCTCTGGACCCCATCCGGGACGCTGGCATGCAGACACAGCCCCCTGCAGTGCAATAGCTGCTCTCCGAGATGTGTTCTAGGTGAGCATGGGGCGGCTCCCCCGATGAACCCTTGGATATTTGTGGATGCCCAGTACCTTGCATTTGTTTACCTTAGAGTTCTCCCTTAGACTGTCTCTGTCTGCTCACCCCCACCCCTTGAATCCAGGGCCTTTGCCCTGAGCAATACTCTCAGCCCTTTCTTTTTTAAGAAATTTGAAACAGGATCTTATTAAGTCACTGTGTTGCTCAGACAGGGCTCAGGCTTATAAGCCTCCTGCCTCAAGCTTCCCGAGTTCCCGGATTACAGGTGTGCACCACCGGACTGTGTGACATGGAGATGTGCCAGACAGACACGCAGACCATCCCCTGTATTCCCTCGCCTGCCACCTCCCTCTTCACTTCCTCCAGTCACACTTGCTTGGAAGAAATACTTCTGTGAGACTAGTGGTTTGTGGAGAGACTGTGACGCGTAGGGCGCTTCCCCGCACCGTGAGTACCTGGTAGTGTTGCAGGAACTGTAGAACCCTCCGTTTTCACCCCATGGGCATGTATCGAGTAGGGCCTCGTTGCCATGTTTTTAAAGACAATTTTAACTTTGTCTCCAACATCTGCATGAAGTTGTGGACCTGAGAATGGTGAAAAGAAAGTGGCTTATTTATTCATCAGATTGAAACTTCTTAGTAATAAAGGCAAAGATCAGGTAACTTTCAGTCTGCTTCCTTCCCTGTGGCTTTGTGCCATTGTAGTATTGGACTGATAGTTGCAGAGAATTTGGGATAAAAACACAGGAGAAGGTTCCTTGTAAATACGGACACTGTGGTGTATCTATTATCCAGGTTTTGGGCCTGGAAGTCTCCTGCAAGGTAATGGTCTGGTCAGGGTGAGCTGGACCTTGAATAGGAGTCATTCTGCAGCACCCGCTCACCTTTCTCAGCATTTGAAATCCCAGACCTTCCTGAGTACCAAATTCAGAAGAACAAGGCTTCCTCTCCCAGTTCTGCCCTCCAGCAAATCTTACCTTCTGTTGCCCTGCAACAGTGCCCCTTTTACTTAGGTGTCTTAGTTAGGACTGAAAATAAACAGGCCCCTAACTCTGATCACGGGAAACAAGGGGTTGGGGAGCCGGGTCCTATGCACTTGAGAATTTTCAAGAAAACTCAAGAAAATTCTCAAGACAGGTTGGGTATTCTTAAAGTGGCTCTGGAAAAACTGAAAGCCATTTTCCCTTTGCCTTGTGTACAATACATATATATAATATATATTATATATATATACAAAATATACTATATGTAATCTCATCATTAATCATTTAAATCTTAATTTTAGAAGTAAGTGTGTCACAAAAAAAAGAAAAGTAAATGTCTGTTTTTTGCTGTTATTTTTGTGGGATGAGCTATTGGGAGAATTTGATCAAGACCTTCACTAGGAAGTTTTCCTGGAACTTCAAAAAAACCTCACAAGAATCACTTTGATAAACACCAAACATAATTTCATAACTGACAGAAATAAGTAATACATTCTTAAACCATTTTCTTTAATAAGCATAATTTTTTTGTTTTTTGTGGTACTCGGGATTTAACTCAGGGCGTCTGCACTGAGCTATATCTCCAGCCCTTTTTGTTTTTATTTTTTAAATTTTGAAACAGGGTCTCAAAAATGTTAAACTGCACAAGCTGGGTTTAAATTTGTAATCTTTCTGCCTCAGCCTCCAGAGTGCTGGGATTACAGATGAGCATCACCATTGCTGGTTTAAACGTGTCATATTTATTGAATAACTGCTTTTTTAAAGTTCATTTTGAATAAAAAGAAGCCCACAGAGAGGTACTGACTGTTGCCACACAGAGCAGCATAGCTATGGCCAGGCCACACCTGAAAAAGAGGTGCTGTTAACCTACCCAGAATTCCCAGGTGTTCTTCTTCAGCTTTTCTCTTCACCAGCTCTGTGAACGTGTTGTCGGTATATTGCCGATATACAGCTTTCTTGTACTTTGAGCCTATGTAAAACTCTCCCTTGTCCAAAAACGCATTTGAAGCACTTAAAAAAAGAAAGCAACCCTCAAGTTAGTATTTGTTTTAATGAAAATGGAAGTAAATTTTCAAGTTTTAAATTTTGAATAAAAATACGATTTTTTAGAGTAACCATGGTTACTTTTTAATCATTTTCTACTCCAGTAAGAAACAAAAAAAGACTTTAAAAATAGACAAGGGTAGTTGAAAACACGCCTAGTGTCTGAGTGAAGCCACCTGAGTCTTGGCCAAGGGCTGCTTGCTAGAATGACCTGGCTGGTCGTTGCCCAGTGGAGCCTCATTTTTCTTACCTCTAAGATGAAGTAGTCAATCAGAGAATCTCTAAGTTTCCTTTAAAATTGGATGAGTACAGATTTAATCAATGACTTGTTCTGTGGTTACTGCAGTATTTCTGAACAATAAGGCACTGAAATAAGTAGGTTTTCCACTCATTCACTTTCCCTGAAGTTTTCATTGACCCCTAATGTCTCCTATAGCCTTTTATCTATTATGTCCCAGTCAGCAAAGGAAGCTTTTACCCCTTTACTCTGCAGACCGCACTCAGCTGCCATCATCTAACTGACCTGCCACATTGCCCAACTGTAGGTCACCAGGGCTGTGCTTCCCGGATCTGCCCATCCCACTGTGGGACCGAGTCCCCATCTCCAGTCAGGAGGTCATCTGATGTGAGTGAGACGATGGGGGGGGGGGGAAGTGCTCAGGAAAGTATGAAAGAGCTAACTGGAAGTGTAGGGCGATGCTCCTCTAAATGGATGTTTTTGAGGCTTCAGTGACCACATTTTACCTACATGTATCAAACTGAATTTATTTTTTACTTTTCCACAGTGTACTTGTTGTTAATGGCCTTCAACCATATTTTCTTACAAGTTCTTAAGAAAAGAACAGCTGTTTTCCTGTCACACATTTCCAATATGAAAGTTTTTAGGGGTGTGGAATTACTGATTATTAGGTTAAAAATAAAATTTTGGAGGAAAAATAAGCCAATACTAGTTGGGAAAGAAAATAATATGTCAGCTCTGAATTTGGGTCTTAATTTTGGTTCAGTTTGAAAATCAGTGACAAGAGAAGGGCTGGGAATGTGTGGAAATAATCCAATAGGAAGGAAAGCAAGATGCGTGACTTCAAAGACTCAAAAGAGAGAAATGAAAGCTTTCCTGTGCGAAAATTAAGAAAAGTGAAAATGACCAAGGAGAGCCCCCTTGGGGAGGGTTTTGTTGTTGTTGTTGTTGCTTTAAGAGACAACTGTTTCATTTTCTAAATGTTAGCATAATTCTTCTCGGAAAGGGAAACCTAAAATTTCAGCTGCACAAACTGGAAATTAGAGTCTGGAGAATTACTTTTGCTCCTGTAAATGATGCAACTCCTTTTCCCATTCCCTGTGTGGTGAATAATCCCATTCCACCTCGACTGCTGCAATGTAGTAGGTCCTTTCTCCCAGGTAGAGAGGGGAATCCTCAGACAGGTGCTTGCATCGGTTCACAGTGTATTTTTGTTTCATGCCACCCTTGTAGTGATCCGTTGTAAGGCACTCAACATCAAAAGTCCCTGGAGTGGTAAAATAAAAAATTTTTTTAAGAAGTCACTCTTCTGGGCCGGGGATTTAGCTCAGTGGCTTAAGTGCCTGCCTGGCAAGCGTGAGGTCGTGAGTTCGATCCCCGGTACCAAAAAAAAAAAAAAAAAAAAAAGAAGCCACTCTTCTGCTCAGTCCTCTCTATAGTTCCCCACCTTACACAGAATCAGTACCAAAGTCCTCATCGTGACGGCCGATGACCTGGCTGCCCATACCTCTGATCACACCACCTATTTCTCACTTCACTCCAGCCCCTTAGACCTCTGCACTGTTTTTTTGGAACAGTCCGAGTGCAGCTGTCTCAGGACCTTTGCTCTTGGTGTTTTCTCCCCCTGGGATACTCCTCAAATGTCCACAGAGTTCCTTCTCTCCCTTTATTTGGATCTCTATTTAATTATCACCTCCTGAGAGAATCTTGAACCCTTCCCCTGCCCTATTTTTCTCCATGCATTTATAACTACTTAACATACTGGAACATATTTTAAAATACTTGCTTGTCTGTCTTCTTGTATTAGAATTTCAGCTCCATGAGACATTTTTATCTCTTGTTTGGTTTTCTGTTTACATTTGTCAAATGAATGAAAAGGCAATGCATGGTCCATGTGAAGTTTCAGTGACACACAATGAACAAATAAAACCTGAGACAAATTAGCATGTTCTCGTATTTTGATTGGAATTATTTCTTTTTGCTTTAGTTTCATTCATTTAGAGCCAGGCCTATAGGTGAATCTGAATTTGCATGACTACAGTTCTAGAATAAAATATTCTTTTTCAAGCTGTCCCCAGGCTAACAGTACCTCTAGGCTACAGAGATATGATGAAAGACTTAGAACCTTAGAAAGAAAGGTCACTTTCTTTCTAGTCTGCTTTCTCATCTGTCTAGAAGAACCACAGTTACAAAGAGGGATTTTCTTGAGGGTTCAACTGTGGAAATGGAGGCAACTACATCCCGATCTTCTCACTCTTATCTGTCCTTCACCCTGCAATAAATAGAAGATGGACCTATTTGGTGTATACATTTGCTGATGGTGTTCCAGACTGGCCCTTTCAAAGAGAGGAAGGGCACTTGGGAAGCTTGGAGTTTATACCCCAACATGTCCCAGTTCAACAAAAATCACACAAACAGACCCAACGGAGACTTGTCTTTGCTTTAAAGAAATATACCTTCTGTGTCAGGGTACATGAGGAGGCTCAGCCTTGTTTGAGGGAAGAGGTTTGCTGTGTCTCTTGTTTCTCCTCTTGTCAGATACGTGTTTCCTGAAAAGTATATCCCGTGTAAATCAGCCTCATTTCCAGCACTGAACAAATACCACACAACCGTATCTCCTTGGCACATTGTGAGACCAGGCTGGTTCCCATACATGAATCCATTCATGGCTGTAAAAATTGGGAATAACATTTGAAAGTGATTTATGTAATGTATTAGTGCATGACAACCTCCCTGACTTTCCAAACCAATTTTAAGTTTTAAAAGATTCATCCAAGCCTGCCCCACTTTCATGTGCCAGCAGTGTTTCTGCTGCCTCCAGCACTCCCAAGGCAGCCCCTGCCCAGCTGCAGGGAGCAGAGCTGGCAGTGTGGTCCCTAAAGTCCTGCGCTAACACCCCGGTATCCTGGAGTCTTCACTGTTCTCCGGCTAGAACAACAAGATTCTGGCTGTTCTTAGCACTGACAGTGGTCGTATTTGTAAACACCTAAATCCCTAAATACAGCTTTTCCTGGACATCATGGGCTGGGATTGTGTTTTTTATTCTCGCTGAAAAATTCTGACTCATCTTGGATAACAGGGAAAAGTATACTCAGGAAATTTCTTTCATTCTTTCCAACAGATAATATTCCTGATACCTCCAAAATTGAAAAGCAAAGAACTGAAAGTATTTTAACGATTATGGGTAGGGTGTCTAGAAGGTGACAAGCTTTAAAAAAAAAAAAGTAAAAAACCCTGATACAAAACAGCATCAGTTTGTGGCTCAAGTTTGATTTTTTTTTTCCCTTTTAGCTGGCGTAATTTTTACCATTGTCCATTAGTGGTGTGGGCCTTTTGAACAATAAGCTCTAAACTGTAACCACATTGTAGAAATACACTGAGAGAAAAAATAAATCTGACTCTAGGCTTCAATTAAATAAGTTTCTGGGCTTGTCTTGGGCACTGGTAGTTTTTAAATGCTCCCAAGTGTTTTTGATACGCAGTCATGGGTAAGAATCATAAGAGCAGAGATCATACCCTTTTATATGTTGTATAATAAAATGCACTTGTCATTACTTAGCCATCAATAAGGGAAGTGTCGAATCCAGTAGTTCTCAAACTTGGGCACACATCAGAATCCCCTAGAGGTTTTGTTAAACAAATTTCTGGGACCTATCATCCAACTTTCTGATTTAGTAGGTCAGAGCTGGGCCCAAGAATCTGCAACAAGACCCTACAGATGCTAAGGCTGCTCGCCAGGATCATTCATCTAATTGGTATGTCTTGTATGTCTTATTACTTTGGGTTAAGTGAAATGATGGATAATTGACTGACACGTTAAATAGTCAATGACATAACTCTCAGCATTACTGTATTTAATCATACATTAAAAATTAACCAGTAAGCAAAGCTATTTGCATTTTGGTTTAATTAAAAGTATTACATATGCAGTACTGAAATAACTTGATGGATTAATTATTGTATTTATCAGAAAAGGTGAAGTACTTACAGTGCATCTTGTTAGATTCCTGGAAGTCTGGATCCTCCTTATTCACTTGATCAGGTGCAGTTGTAAACATTCTAATATTATCATCCAGGAGTAAGCTCTCATTCTCATCAAATACTGTAGGAAACAAATAGAACTCCTTGTCCACATCTTTCTGTAAATCAAGACAGCAGTGAGGTGAAGACAGGGTGAGTAAAACAGAAGACTGACATATTATACACAGACCTGCAGAAGGAAGAATAAGAACAGAAGTTCCTTCTCCTCTTTGTAGAGCAGGCTTATGAAATAATTCCAGTTGGCAATGCAAGCTCACATTAGTATCGTATCCGTTGAGTGGATTTGGATTCAGCATGACAGCTGAGTCTTTCTCTGCATCTGAAAACTTTGTATCTTCTCTCTTCCCGCCCGACTGTGCATACCAATAGAAACCACTAAAAATTATTAAAATGGGGAAAATTTGTGTATGTCCTGGAAATAGGAAAGATGCCATCCACATTCAGGAAACTAAAAATCCTTGCAAGGCAGAACAGAGTGGAAGCAGCAATTTGAGGGACTGATTATTTCAATCACAGAAATAACCTGCCAACAACCTGGAATAGATTCACATACTCTCCAGGCAGCTGGACAAAATTCTCACTCTGTCCCCCAAACCCTTGATTAAAATAATAGTAATAATAATAATGGTAATAATCAGAAATGTTGTCTGGGCTATGAGATAATTTAGTCATTCAGAAAAAGCCAATTAGTGTAAGGATAAGAACATATGAAAAATCGTTAGAAAGTATTATATGTCTTTTCACTAAGATCATTTTTTCAGAGGAAAAGCAAAATTATCAAAGTGAAAAATCCAACTAAAGCAGAGTCCTGAACGTTAGATCCTACAGGGAACTGAATTAATGATGGAGATCTAAAGAGAGTCCCACAAATCAGATGAAAAATTTAAAGATGAAAAGTGTATATGTGTAACTTTAGAAAGGTAAGTGATAAAAGGGAAGAACAATCATAAGAGGTAGTTAGTCAAATGTTCATGACCATAAAGAAAAAGCTAGTTTTCAGATTTCAAAGCTTCACTAAAAACAGAACAAAATTAATAATAGAGACCTATGCCTAAAAATGTCCTGCTAAATTTTGTGAATTTTAGAGGCAGAAATTCTACAAGAGTCTATATTAAAAATATTGCCTAGAAGTGGCTTTTATAAAATGTGACATTCTGACACAGGCTGTTCCCTTTGTTTTCCCTGAGATGTCTACAAAGCTGCCTTCTGGAAATTCAGATCTTGCCTCAGATATTATTTCTGCCTTATCAGAACTTCTGTTCACTCTCCCATTATTCTGTGTTTAAAACACTTGTCACTTTCTGAAGTTATTTTTATTTTGTGTGTGTATTTATCACCTACTTCCTGTTTCCCGCTATGCCCTCCACAAATACTAGGATATAAATCCTACTAGAATAGGAAAATGGTTTGTCTTACTGATGAATTTTATGCCCATGTTTTTTGAGCAGTTCAAATGAAATGTTCTTTAAATAAACATTCATAATAAGCTAGAAATAAAGAGCAACTATTTATCTCTTATCAGAATGGTGAACACCCGCAAATCTGACAATACACAATGATGTGTAAAAAGAAAAGAAATTATTAAGAAGCTCTGAAGTATGCTAGAGGAGAGCTATTAGTCTGAAACTTGAAAAAACAGGGAAGAGATCAAGTATTTGTCATTTCCTTCCTGTATAACATACTTTAGGGTAACCACATAACTCATTAAGGGAAGTTTCTGTTTATAGAAGAATTCTGGCTAGCAAACAAAGAATGATGGAATCAGAATATTGCTATTATATAACTTTAATTAGTTTAACCAATCTAGGAAATGGTCACCAGTGATAGCTAACATCTCCGACTGAAAAACAATTATTCATTATACATTCTGTAATAGAATTACAGGATCACAACTGAAGTAGTTTTTCAAGAAAAGAAATCTAGTCTGTATCTGATCAAATCTTTGATTGTAGCCAGTGACTTATGGGAAATAGAAAGGAAAACACAGAAATAGGTTAAAAAGCACCACAAGGATGAAATAAGTAGAATCTAGACATGGAAGCCAGGACAAATGACTCTTGCAATAGAAAAATTGCAAGAAAATAATCTTCACAAGCATGTCAAATATAATGTGTGTAATTATTTGGATACTGATTAAAATAATGCAAAGCAATTATAAGACAATCAGGGAAATATGAACATTGATTGGATACTTGACATTATTAAGGGGTTATGTATGTGATTAAGATGTCACAATTGAAATGTGGGCATTTTAAAGGAGATCTTTTAAAGGCACATAATAAAATATTCTAGAGATAAAAACAACAGTGAGGTTATAACGCTGTTTCTGTTTCTAGATCAAAAAGCCATAGTCTAATTTTTTTATTAAAAGAATCATAGATCCCATTGATAATTTCACTTCCAACTCATCTGGGAACAATCATATTAGCCATGAAAACCTTTGTACAACACAGACCTGATAAAGTTGAGAAAAACTGAAAGCAAAAATTGTATGTAACACCCTCACTGCCTCAAAACCCCAAGTTTTCTTTATGATAATTCAAAGAGGTTGACAAATCATTTTCATTTTTCCCTGATCGGATTTACCTGTTTCCCATTTTCATCCAAAGTCCCTTTCTTGCATATTTTCATTGGCCCAATAAGCCCAGTGAATATATCTTTGGTGGGATCCACAGCAGAATAATACATCCCAGGTAGGCACACAGGATCAGCATAAGTGGGTCCCACTCCTTGGGGGACAGTCCATTCGTAGGTAAAGGTTTCCTTGGGTCTCACATAGGAGGATGAAGGAGGCACACCTGTGAGAAAGGCCACAGAGGAGATTAATTGTACCTTCTAATGCAGGCATAGGAACAATTAAGTAGTGTGGGTCAGCCTAGGAGAAACCGCTTCTGAATTTCTTGTTATGAGTTTGAATGGAATCCTACTTGTGCTCCTGTATCAGATTGGTGTGATTTCCCCAGGAAGCCTTCTCTAGACCCTGTCTGGGATTGGTGTCCCTCTCTGTACTCACACCTCTCCTGAGAATGCCTCATAAATGCCTATAATGCTAAGAGAACACACTCTACTATGAAGCTGTAGTGATAAGTATATTTATATACTATAATCTCATCTGTACTTAAAATATGCATGATATATGCACAGACAAAAGTAGAGGGATTATACAAAAATATAATGGTTGTATAATACTTTTGGTTATTCTTTTCTTTAGTTGGCATATTTTTTCAAATATCCTAAAATAAACATCTAATCTTATAAGACTTTAAAAATTAAAGTTATGCAAATAGTAACTCCAGAAATACAGTTGATATAATCCAATTAAGTTCTGACTAGCATTGTCAATAATCATTTGAGGAAGGCCGGATAAAATTCCATTAACCAGTTAGAAATGGTAGAAGAGGTTTATTTGCTTTTTTGGCATACTGCATGAAAACGATGTATGAGCAGTTTCCTTAGGAATTCCTGCCAGATGCTGCAAGCGGCCAGTGCGTGGGTTCCTGACCAGCGTTGATTGGTTACAGAGTTCTGTACTCACTTCCTTTTGAGGAGCTGAAATGTGGGGCATAGTATACGCCCTCATTGTCCTTGCTGAATCTCACCCCAGTGGGTTCAATACTGAGGGCATATGGTCCTTTGTTATGAAAGGTGACTTTGATGGTATCTCCCACCTCTGCCCATATGACAGGACCTAGAGAAAAACAGAGAAGTAGGATCTGTCATTGGTGCATAGCACACGGTTTTTGTGTTCTCTGACAAGCACCATTGGAAAGAAAGTGCTTATTTACTGCAAATTGGGAAACTCAATTTTTAAACGTCCATTATTAAGCTGACTTGACAAGATTGGACAAAGGAGTTTTTGCTCCAACTTCAGGTTAATTAAATTGGTTATCATTTTTGTTAAAGTCAATTAATTAACTTTATACACTTAAGAAAAACCATCTGAATGCCTGCATTCTCCTCACTGTGCCGCCCGTTGGCCAGAAGTACACCAATTTCCCAGGAGTCAGGACTCGGAGTGTGGTGTAAACCAAGGCAACTCAAAGCAGGGAGGTTGCATTGTCTTGGATGTGAAGGGTGACAGTGTTTCAGATTTTTCACCACTAAAATTAATATTATTTCCAATTACAGAATAAAATATAGTTACATAGACACAAATGTTTTATGTAATATGCAAAATGATATTTATCAAGAATTTCTTGTATGTACTTCTGAGTATGTATAATAACTCACTTAATCTTTATTATAATTTCATGAGGTAGGAACTGTTATTCCCAATTTACAGAGGAGATCAGGCCTAGAAAGCTGAATAAGTTTCAAAGCCACACAACTCAAGTAAAGACGGTCTGGATGTCACCCCGGGCTCTCCTGCCTGAGTACCCAGTCAGAGCAGTGTCTGGGTTCTCCTGAGGGCGGCCTCAGAGGGCACCAGGAAAAGTCCAGGAAATGTGTGCTGGTCTCGCGCACATTCCGTCATTTTATTTGTAATGTGGTTTTAGCTAAGAGTGGGCTATAAGATCTTAGTTACCAATTTAAGCCAAGTCGCTCAGTCTCTCTCTGTCTCTGTCTCTCATACACACACACACACACACACACACACACACACACACACACACACTTCTAATCTCTTCGAAGTAAATAAATACAATCATCCGAAGTCAGCATGGATTTCAGTGAAGGTTTGCTGTTGGTAATTCACATTTAGAAAAGTAGTCTCTGCTTTTTATTGGTATTTGATCCTCCACATGCCTAATTTCTTCATAGAAATTATGCCACAGGTCCCAAAAGTTCTGTTCTTTCTGAGGTTGGGGTGTCCCTGAGGGAGAGTCAGAACTTCAGTGATGTCTATGTGGCACAGACTCACCCAGAATACCAAGATGTGCCTCATCAGGGCCTCTTTCCTTTCGATTTGTAAAGGAGGCATCTGTGTATTCACGATAAACCAACTTTTTATAAGTACCACCAATTCTTGTAGGACCTTGTTCAAAAAACACTGCTGAGTCACTGTCAAAAGAAAAAGAGATTGAGCCTGGTGTTGAAGTAGAACACAAAGCAGGTATTCACTTAGGATACTAGTTGAGCAAAATTCTGGCCAGTGTTTAGAGATGAGTTATCACCTGAGGCTTAAAACTATCTGTACTAGCTAGGTGTTGTGGCACATACCAGGAATCCTAGCACTCTGAGGGCTGAGGCAGGAGGATTATTGCAAGTTTGAGACCAGCCTGGGCTACAAAGTGAGCTCAAGGCCAGCCTGAACTGCATAGTGAGATCTTGTCTCAAAACAAACAAAGAAATGAATAAAAAACATCAAAAAGCAAAACAAACAAAGCTATCTGTACTAATTGCTGGAGGAGAACCAGACAAGTCTGGTCATAGCTGGATGCTCTGTGAAGGAGAGAATCACGGAGGTTTCATTTTTGCAAGTGAAGTAAAAACTTTTAAGAGGGCCCATATCAACCCCTGACAGTTGATAAATTTTTCTATAATACAGCCTTTTCATCCAACTGCAAAATGTTTGAAAATACAGTACCTACTGTTTGTTGTGTGTTGAACCAGAGGCTCAAGAGATTTCTTTTTTTAAAGAGGCTTCTTATTTACTAAAATTCACTCAACAGTGCAACGAATTTGGTATTATTTTCCCCATCTTACAAAAAAAATTAAATTTCATAAAGATACTTGATTTATACAAAATCACCATGTTCATGTCTTCTTTCATTTGACAATGTGTTGAATGCTTTCTTTTTTGCTAGAGTCCCTGGTATTTGTTGATGAACTAGCCATAAACAATCTGGATTCCTCCTCATTCACATGGACCTTACCTCTGCCAGAGGAGACAGACTATGAACCAATCAGTGTAATTAAACATAACGGGTACAGGATGTGATGGAGACTTCTCCAGGGGGAAGTGATGGGAGGGGCCTGAGCTACAGGTGCTTTCTAGTAGGAGTAATTTTTTAAAACTATCAAAGGGAAAAGTAGAGTTTGCAAGATGACAGAGGGGATGCAGTGGGCGATTACAAAGAGGAAACAGCTTATGAAAAGTCTCAGAGGAGCGAGCGAACATGGCACACTGTAGAAAACATGGCGGAAGCTTGTCGTGCACCCCTGGCAGAGGAGTGAATGAGGATTGGAGAGAAGTGGGTGGGCAGCAGGACTTAGATAATGTTGATGCTCCATTCCAGGCCAGTAAATAAAAAATTTAAGCATTCTGGATTAGTGGTTTAGGGTGACCCCTTGGAGAATATTTTGGAAAACGCAAATCTGCAGGAGAAAGACCAATCAGAAGCCTGCTTTTACAATTTCAGTGAAAGATGCTAATGGCTTCAGAGCTACTGGCAAACAGGATAGAAGTACATGAGTTCAGAGATACCAGGATATAACAAGGCAGTACTTGATGAGGAAGGAAGAGGGAATCAAGAACGGTGTTCAGGTTTTGGACTTGGATATTTAGACAGACACAGGAATAGATAGGTTATACCCTTCACTGAGAGAGGAAGAAACTCAGTTTTGCACAGGAATAGTGGATTCAGACTTCGACATGACAAGTTGGACAGGCTTCAACCAAGTGGAGTTACCCCAAGAAATTTGAAATACTAATTGCACATTTAGAAAACCCTTCTAGGTTGGTGATACAGCTTTAGGAGTACATTGGATATTAGTGTAACCTGAGGCTAAAAGTAAAAGCAGAGAATAGAACAAATATTTAGACACCAGTGTTCACAGCAGCATTCTTCACAAGAGCAAAAATGTGGAAGCGAAGCAAATGTCCATTAACGTACACATACAATGTAGTATGTACATAGACGAAATATTGTCCAACTTTAGAGAAGAATGAAAGTCTGATATGTGCCACAACATGGGTTGTCAGAGGTAAAATATTTATAATTGGCCCATATTTCATTAACCACTCTAATAACTCTTTATTCTTAGACTTAGCTCTGTTGACTGGTGGATAAGGACATGGAGGCTGTATAAAAACTCACTCCAGAGTAAGAGTCTTCTCAAATCCTGGGAAGCCAACAGGCTAAAAGTAAGTACAGATAAATACAGGGAGAAAGGGATAAAAAGAAAAGGGGAGAGGAAAACGACAAGTGTGAGATGAAACAGATCGCCCAGGATAGACTGTGAACCCTGCATCCCGGGCCATGGGAGATGGGGAAGGAGCGCCTGTGAGTTAGGAATAAAATCACACAGCTTCTCAACTGGAGGGTGCCTGTGTCTGTGTAAACGCCACTCTTGCAAGAGTTTGGGTTAAAAACCTCACCTTTGGTACCTCCAGAGTCCAATTTCTTTTCTTTTTTTGGTCTGGACGAGTGAGATCATTTCTTACAGGATGAACCTTAAAAACATGCTACGTGAAATAAACCACTCACCAAAGGGCAAATACTGTAGTATTCCACTTGTATTCATTATTTAAAGTAGGCAAATTTATAAGTCAAAAAGTAGAATAGAGCTTATTGAGGGGTGCAAGACAGGTGAAATGTGGGGTAAATAAACAGAGTTTCTGTTTGGGACGATGAAAAAGTTCTAGAAATGGAGGTGATGTTGCTTATCTGTTTTGTGAATACACTCAATGCTGCTGTAATGTATGAGGCTATGTTTTCAGAAATGAAAACAAATGAATTGATTTCTAATTTTACTCCATGTTTTCTTAAGACTTTGTTGAGCATCTGATAACATTTGAATGCATATTTTTTTCATAGACTCAGAAGTCATAGTGCTCAAGCTCAGACTTGTGTCACCTTAAACAATATTCAGCAGTGCAGTTATTTAATATCAGAAACCAGCTGAAATTTCAATAGCTGATGCAGCATGTTATGTTTTCTGGAGAAGGCTATATTTTGAAATAATAGCCTGTTGGGGTGAATTACCTTTCAGGAGCTGTTAAGTTTTCATTGGTGAAAACATCTGTGCCAGAGGGAGCGTAGTTCCAGATGATTTCCTCGGCAGCAATGTAGTAGTGTCTAACATTTCCCCCCAGGATATCATTCTGTGATGAGGACTTCTTACAGTCCTGAACCTGGAAAAAGGCCTGCAGACCAGCTGCAACAGCACAGAAGGGGCACTGGTTAACAGAACTGGTGTGTCTCTTCCTGTTGCCTAGAAACACTGCTGATGAGAAGATGCATGAAAACTGAAGAAATAGATAGGGACAATACAAGAGAGTAGGGTAAACAGCTGAAAATAAATTACCGATGGACAATTCAAGTTGTTAAAACTATATATATATATATATATATATATATATATATATATATATTTCCATGGCTATACAATACACAAAAGAGACATTCAGTATATGTATTTTCAAAATGTGGTACCAGTTTCTGTGAGGTTTCACTCAGGAGCTCTTTTGATGTAAGAAAATAGGCAAATTTGTAGATAAATGAAGAAGACAGGCTTTGACATATTTTAAAGTGCAGTGCAAGGTGGAGGAGCATAATCGTGATTATTGTTCTCTTTCGCAAGGTGGTTGTGGACCTACTCTACTGGGCTTCTGAGACCCAGGTCATATTCGATAAATGCAGTCATGTCTGCAGATCAAAATAACACATCCAAAGTCCTGTGTTAAAACTAATTTCCTCAGGAGGTCAATGTCACAAATATTTTTAAAGAACAAAGAAATGTTTTTATAATCTTATATTAAGGATTCAGAGGAAGAATTTATCATGTTAAGCCATGGAGTAGTCAGATATTAATGAAGAGCAAAGTGGGTTATACTTGATACAAACAAGTGAAAAACAGGTGACTCTCCAACACAATCTACATATCTGATTTTTATAATATTGTATATTTTACAAAACTAAGAAACTAGCCATGTACAATGCTATACTTTCAGAGCAGGATCAATTATTCTTTTCTAGAAATGAATACTTGTTTAGATCTCATTACTTTATTAACATTTCAGTCTCTCAGTCTTTTCTTATGATACATACATTATGGGACTAAATCTGAGATCCAAATTCAAAATTCAGATTATTCCAAAGATATTTTGCTGTGAGATTCTGATTCCAAATAATCACTCCACTAGTACAGTTACCAGGACACAATTCTTTTTTTCAGCCAACATCTAAGTTCACGTAAAAATGTCTTACCTTTCAGATGGTTTAGATTCTGACAGCTAAGCATCCACACTCCAGGGTTCTGGGCCACCATAAAAGCATCAAAAAGAGTAGCAGGAAACAGATTGATTGTATCAATACGGTAGTTCTTGTTAGTCAATGCTTGTCCATGAAAGAAAGCTGCATGCACATCAACTTCATTGCCCATGCCAAAAAGATACCATTTCACTCTGTCCTCTGCACACATGGAGAGCCCCGGAAGACTTCCAAAGGCGTATCCATTCACCGCTGCAAGTCAAAGGCAGAGTGTGTGACCGACAGACACTGGTGCCCAGGAGACCGATAGTTACCTCAACAGAAGTAGAATCAATAGAATCCATATGAGATGGAAAATACCTGGCACACTCAGTTATTACTCTCTTCCATACTCATGTCAGTCACAGAACTCTTTCATTTTGAATCTGAATTCAGGCTGAGGATTCTTATCAATACTATAATAGCAGATGAGCACAACACTGGAGATAAAACCTGTCTGCCCTCCTAGCTATAAACTATGCATGTTGGTTGCAGGGATACGTGTTTCTAAATGCAGACATGTACATATGCACATACATAGACACAAGACATGCACACAAACAGAGAAGAGATTGAAGGTTATCTAATCGTTGGTCGATTGGTATTCCTCTTGCTAGGGTAGTACAGATGATTTAGATTTCTTCTTTTTGATGCTCAGAGCTTTACCAATTTTCTAATATGAATTTCTCTTGTAATTAAAAAAAAGACCTTTGTAAGATTGGAAGACAAAGTTGGAAGAGATATTAAAGAGGAAAAAAAGAGAAAGAATTGGAAAGGAAAGGTGGCAACACCAAGGACCAGAACCATGAAATCCTAAAAGTCAAGAAGCAGTGTGACTGTGACTGGAAGAAACTTAAAGTCATTGTTCAAACTGGGTGGGTCCAGAAATTTCCTGAGCAGGAATCATTCTGGGGAAGGACTGTGCATGCACAGAAGTGACCTTGGTGTCAAAACCAGCCTACTCAGACTAGAGGTCTTTTCCTAGTGTCTATTTCTGTTAGCATGTAACAAAGGTGAGATGGAAGGCAGATTCTTCAGTGCAATATAAGCAATAACTGGAAATGCAAAACATGTCGTTTGTTAATTCGTTTTTCTACTTTGGTAGTACAAGTATATTTGTTTTCTAGTTTCTGAGTAAATACCATTTATTTATTTCTATTTATTTATTTTGCAGGACTGGAGATTGTTACCCAGGACTTGTGCATTCTAAGCAAGTGCTCTGTGACTGAGATACATCCCCAGCCCTTTTTAAAAATTTGAGACAGAGTCTAATTTTGTTGCCCAGGTTGGCCTTGAACTTGTGATCCTCTTGCCTCAGTCTGAGAAGCTGGGATTACAGGTGTGTGTCATTATGCCCAGCATTAAAGATTATTTTGAAGAATTTAAACACGAGCATAAACTACACTTACTGGCTTACTTTTCAATGATGTGTTTTACTCCTCTTGCAAATTCTGAGAGAGATAAATTCACTAAGTTCATTATTTTGTGTCTCAGAATTTAAAAAGAATCTAGTCTACAAAGAAGACATTTCTAGAAGATATAAAGTGAATTAAATTATAAAAAGAATGATGTCGAGTTGGGGAACTGGTGAGGGTGATGTAGTACTAAAAGGAGTACTTTTTAGAACTAGTGGTTCTTAAATACTATATTTTCTTAAATATGGTTAGATATTTTACAATATAATTTAAGCATTTAGATTAATAATCTTAATTAGTTGCCTTACATAGTTGTTAAAATTAGTTTGGAGGATAAATACATAAACATAACCTGTGTATGTATTATATTATAGGTGATGACTTTTTAGCCTTAATCAGGGTGGGAACAAGTTTGTTGTGTGGCTTTACCAGTTTAGTGTTTGAATTTTGACGTGTTCAGGTCAAAATTACACATCCCATATACTTTGTTATGGGGCCTAGTTTGTAGGGGAATGAACACAACAGAATTAATTAGTTAAAAAATTGGAGTCAGCATGTCTTCCAGTCTTACAATACATTCTGTTACTCTCCTGGAAGTCTTCATTTTCCTTGTCAACTTTCTCTGGGTCAGAGCAGTAGGTTTCAATGTTGTCTTCCAGGTACCAGCTGAGATTTTCATCCACCACAGAAAACATTACCACAAATTCTTGGTCAACATTTTTTTCTTTTTCCGAATCTAGAGAATCTGAAGTGAAAATGTCTAGTTTAGAAGATCTAAGTTTTTAGTGTGTGGTTTGACTTATGTTTTCGGGTAGTCTATACATTAAAAAAAATTTTTTTAGTATTTATTTTTCTAAGAAGCCACAGATTTGGACCAGTCCCTCCTGTTTTATAGACATGGGAAAAGTTAGGGAATTTCATGTTCGGTAGCCTATACTTGGGAGACACTTATATATCACATATTCCTGTACCACGTAACTATTAAGTGCTTCTTGGCAAATGGGAAGACTGGCTTTCAAAGCTATGCTCATATTTTCTAGCACGTATGGCTAGAAGCTTAGACCCAACAAATCTTTCCAGGTAACTAATTATGATTCAAGTAAGAATTACATTTCAGTCTCTTGAGCTATGTTGCCTTTTTCATGATGGAAGCACTAAATTCTATGATAACGTATTTAACAATCTAAAGCAGATAATTCAACTCTATCAACTTGAGGGGCTCCGTACAGAGGCCTCACATGTCATTAAGTCATTTGTCTCTTCAGTTGGAAGTTAAATACTGCAGACCTGTTTTTCTTTTTTTTTTTTTTTGGTACCGGGGATCGAACTCATGACCTCACACTTGCCAGGCAGGCGCTTAAGCCACTGAGCTAAATCCTCGGCCCTGCAGACCTGTTTTTCAAGAAGACCTTCCTTCTCGTATTTTAGCTTCCTTGGTGGCATTCCCATACAAAGCTGTATTTCACTGACCCTCCACCTCCTAATCATAATTGCCCTTGTCTTCATTTTTTCTAGATTCATCTTCTCTCTCCCTTACTCAATGTCAACACAAAAGGATTTGTTGTATTTTAAGAACAAAACACCCTGTCCTGTAGGGACATTGGGTCATTTGAGCAATAGTAAGAAAATGTACCTTTTTTACAGATTATTAAAGGTCCAATGAGTCCTGAAGCGATATCTTTTGGAGCATCAATGTGGGAATGGTAAATCCGAGTCACACAGTTGCTGTCTCCTTCACGAGGACTCTGTTGATAATCGGCATCCAATCTGTATGTATATTGCTGTCCTGGCAGCACTTTGTCATCTGCCTTATGAAAATCCGTGGTTTTATCAGGGTAGATGGCCCCTAGACAAGAGAATGAAGTGGAGTTACAAAGAGAATTTTTTGAAACTTAACACAGGAAACAGGTACTCCATCAATTCTTTCAGCGAACTTGTGGTATTTAATACGTGCCCCTTGTGGATGCGGTGATGTCCTATTGGAACACAGAGAAATGAGAGACCAAGGGTTAGGGATGTAGATGCTTCACACAGATTGAGTCTTCAGGGAGCAATTATAGATAAGTCGGGAGGACAGTGAATATTGGTTTGCAATATAAAAGGCAGCTTGTGCCTTGGGCCACAATGGCATAAAAGGCCGAGCAAAATGACTTCCCTTCCTTATAACTTGAAACTTCTTATATAATATCAGATTTTGCCTGTGGAGTAGCAATGGAAATTCATAATTTTTTTCTCTGAATTTTGGAAATTTTCAAACGTAGGAGTTGCAATGGACCTCCATATACCTTCAAATTTGTTGAACCTTCCATGTACCATTCAAACCTAGTTTAACCATGATAAACTCACAGCCAATCTTGGTTCCTCCATAACCCCATTCTTTTTTTTTTTTTTTAATTTTTCTTCTGGTTTTTTGGAATGAGGGACCCACCTTATTTTATTGACTTTTGGCAATGCTGGGGACTGAACCCAGGTCCTTGGGCATGCTGGGCAAGTGTTCTACCACTGAGCCACCCCCTCAGTCCCCCAACCCCACTCATTCTTATCTCCATCAGTGCTGAACCATTTTAAAGCAAATTCAAAAAATAATATTATATCCATAAATACTTGAGTATATATCTCAAAAAAAAAAAAAATTAGAGCACTTTTACCATTGCTTTATTTTAAGAAAAATACAAGTGCCCGGTGTGGTGGTGCATGACTGTAATCCCAGCATCTGGGAGACTGAGGCAGAAGGATTGTACATTGGAGACCACTCTGGCAACTTCGTGAGACCTTGTCTCAAAACTAAAACGTAAAAATGTGCTGGAGATATAGCTCATTGTAAAGGCCCTAAGCTCAACCCCAGTTTAAAGGAAGGGGAGGAAGAGGAGGAAAAAGACAATATCATTATTACAATTTGAAATGAATGCTAATTTTCTAATGTACCATGAAATTGTAAAATAAAAAAAAGATGACAATTAGTCATTTATGCTATTAATGTAATTGTTTTGTTTAGAAAAACAAACAGAAAAAAGTTACTGTAAACATTTAACTTCTAAAATAATTCCTCTTTTAAAAAGAAAAAACTAATAATTAATCAAATCTAGTTTTCTATTAATTTTCAGAGTCGACCCTTACAATTTCAATGAACTGTAGCATGACCTTGATTTTTATAATAGCTGATGTTTACTAAGCTATTATTATGTACTTTCATTGCTCCTTCTTTATATCTCGGTAAATGTCACCTCTCCATTAAAAGGTGAAGCTGGGTGGGGCCATTAATTGTGATATGTCAGTTTGCCTGGAGTAAGAAATGCCTAGCAGATTATTAAAGCACTGGTTAGGTGTGTCGGCAGATAATTGACATGTAGGCAAGCAAACAGAAGGGGAAGAGACGCTCCAATTAACAGATTTGCAGCCTGGATGTAATAAACAAGGAAGAAAGAAGAAAGTGTGCTTGGTTTGAAGAGGTCCCGTCTTCTTGAGCAAGTGCATCTTTCATAGCTGTCACCTCTGGTCTTTCGTCTCCAGGTCTCATTTCTTTACTACTGCAACTTTACTGGTGCAAATCTGTACTGCCTTCCAGTACAGACTTGCACCAGCAACTTGCCAGGGAGTTTCAGACCTTTGACCTTGGACTGGTGTTGTACTGGTCATGCCTCTTGTCTGCCCATCTTCTTGGGCTGAGCAGCTGCTGGGTCTCCTAACTCTCCAGCACATTGATGGCCATTGTGGATTCTCTTGCCTCTGATCCTGTAAGCTCATCTAATAAGTCCCTTTGCATAATTATGCATATACTTTCTATTGATTCTGTTCTTCTAAAGAACGGTAACTAATACACCGAGACTCAGCATTAGCCTATTAATTCAAAGTCCTTGCTCTTAACCACAACAAAAACCACCTCTTTGGATATCATCATCAAGCACAGATTGACCATCCCCAATCCAAACATCTGAAATCCAAACTGCTCCCAAATCCAAAATTTAAGTTTCATACCCTGAAACTTTATTTCATGCCCCAAATGATCGAATATATGTATTTAAATTATCTTCAGTCTATGGGTATAAGAGATATATAAAACATGAGTGAATTTTTTATTTAGACTTGGATCCCATTAACAAGATGTCTCATTATATGCAAACAGTCTAAAAATCTGAGAAAAACTTGAAACTCAAAACACTTCTGGTTCCAAACATTTTGAACAAAATACACTCAGCCTATAATGTCACTAAGGTCACAGGCATCAAATCTCATCTTTGTTAGTCTATTTTTTATTTTGTACTTTGAAACAAGATCTCACTCAATCACTAAATTGCCTAAGATAGCCTTGAACTTATGGTCCTCCTGTCTCAGCCTCCTAGATCCTGGGATTACAGGAATATGCCACCATGCCCAGCATGCACCATTCTTTATAACTGCTAAGTCTGATATTCCAATGACTCCTCAGTTAATTGTGTCTCAGTTGTGACACTGGAGTCACTCAGCCACATGTAACATTTGGCTAATGCCACCTAAACTGGGACAGAATTTATCCAAAATCAGCATGGACGGGACAGCAGCTACAATATCAACATTTGCAGAAATTTCAGGGATAAGACAAGCCCTGTATCGGGGGTGAGAGAGTCCTTTCTCGTTCATCTGGAGCTTCACCTCTTGTAAGATAAGCCACATTGTCTATTTTCTCTTATTCTAATTATTTGACTAGAAAAGAATTACACATTAAAAGGGGCTGCAACTCTCACTGACCTTGGGTATTTGAGCCCACCCAGAAATCTATGACGTTCACACTTTACACAGACTTGCACAACCAGGAGAAACACTGCATTATAATGATGAACCAAAGTACTTTTTGATGAAATGGTGTAGAGTTAAAATAACATAAGTACAGTGTCTCCAAAAGGACAATGTTATGGATTAGATCCAAAATACCCTCCAAAAATCTTATGTGTCCAGAGTTGGGGTTTTGGGAAGGTGACTGGCTCATGGGAGAACAACACTCATCATTGGATGAATCTATTGATGAGTTAATAATCAAATGTGCCATAAAGAGGCAGAACTTTGTAGGGAGAGGTTAGTCATTGGGAGTGTGATCTGAAGGATTTATTTTTATCTCTGGCTTCTGCCTTTTTGCTCTGTTTTCTGGTCACCGTGAGTTGAGCAGTTTTCTTCCACGATGCTCTTCCATTCTGTAGTTTCAGCCTTGAAGTCAGCCTTGAACAAACCCACTGAAATCATGAGTCAAAATAAACCTCTCCTCCTTTAGGTTGTGGGTGTCGGGTAATACGTACCAGCAACAGTGAAGTCAATAATGCAGAGAGATATTTGAGTACTAAAAAGTAAGAGGAAATTCCAGCTGCAGCATGTGATTCACTTACCCTCATGCTCCTTGTAGTAGGTTATTCCATGGGCATGAAAAGTATAAGGTCTAGAGGCAAAGTTTTTTAAATGTACATAAACTTTATCTCCAGTTTCAGCTTTGATAATAGGGCCTAAAAATCCTAGCCAATCTGGCTTCTCTATAAGTTCAGTAAAGGTTCCATCTGTGTACTGATGATAAAGGGCTTTATTGTATTTTCTTCCAATTCTGTCTGGGCCATTTTGAAGATAGATATTGTACTGGTCTCTGCAAAGGAAAATGAGACAACTTTATGAGAAGCAAACATTTCTGAAAAATTACATTAAAATTAAATTAAAGGGATATTGATAACCACATAATATTAAATGTTTGCCTGTTGTAGGGAGGCCCAAAATGAAATGGAGTACTGCAGCACAGACTCATTGCTTTATTTATGTGAAGAGTTTCATATCAGGAATATGACGGAGAACTATTTGAAGCCACCATAAAAATGTGGCATATACTACTGAAGTCAATTTCTCAAGATTTTCACATGTCAGAAGCATGTGGAAAACTGTAGAATACAAAGTTAAAGTGAAATATTATAATAAAGCAATTAAGGTATTTTTCTCTATGACATAACCCTTAGCTACAGAAAAAGCTGTGACTATAAGGAATCAGTGCAGATATTAGAAATCAGAGTCTGTATGTAATATATATATATATATGCACTTTTCTGTAAAAATTATTGACACTTTATTATTCTATCATTTTTGTTTCTTTTAGTATACCTAAATGAAGATCAGAATTGATGCATGCAGTGTGAGTGGGTGTTCAAATTATCTTTGGATTTAAATTATCATTTTTAAAAATTAATCCTAGATAGACGAATGGGACCTGTTAGTGAGCAATGCATCACAGTGGTTTAGAAGGATGCATTTGAATCCTGGGCTTTAGCTGGCTTCTCTACAACCAAGGTCTCTTCCAAGACCTCAACCAAAGTCTCTTCTTGAAGTGGGAGGATGTGTGAAAAATTGATTTGAAACTGTAATACAGCGTAGGCAAAGTTTTTAACATTTGGAATTCCTCTTTTATGTATTGCAGAATGCAAACTGGCTTTTCTGTCTTGTCTCTTTACTGTGAAACTTTCCCTTTAATCAAGTTAGGAAATAGTTCACATCATGTGGTATTTTGGGGGAGGTCTGTTTGCTTATGATCTGTCTCCAAAGAGCAGCAAAAGGTCATTAGCGAATGTCTATTTAATTTCGGGAGAGCAGCTTGAGGACTCAGGGTCAGTTACTGGCAGTCTGCAGGAAGTTTGCCACTCAGCTCTTTAGGCACAAGAATCTATTATAATTGGTCTTTGAACCAAACAAATCATTCCCATTAAATTGTGGTTTCTCCTCTTGAAAATTCTAATATGCTCCTATCTACTCATTACAGTATATATGTTTCACTCCCAATAACAAAGTTTTTATTTTTGGTATCCCCTCCTCCTTAAAATGAAAAGCTAGCTCCTATAATTTATGGTAGATGCAGACCCAGAAGAAAGTTTTTAATGATAGGGAATTTTTCTATATTGAGTAAGATCATAATAATACTATTCCTCTTGTAAATTCAGAATTCACTTAAATGGTTTCTGTTTAATGTTTATACATAGTTGCCAAAAATATGAGTATTATAGGTGAAAAGTTTCTGGATTTCATTTCGTTAGTTAGAAAGTAATGTGTTAGACTTTAATTGCTTCATGACAAACAACCACATAGCAGCCTGAATATCCTCTTGGTTCTACAAGTAGTTAGTCTGATGCCTAACGACTGCATTCTCTGACCAGGGGATAACAAGGCTGAAATCCAGGGTCTGCCCGGTTCAGCAGGTGTCTGAAGCCTTGTGGAAAGACCGTTCTTAGACTATTCAGGCTATGGGTAGAATTCAGTGCACTAATGCTGTAAAACTGAAATTCCTGATTACTTGGGACTATGGTCTTTTCCCGTTCCCTAAAGGCACCTGCATGCTTCTTCCCAAGTGGCCTTGTCCACCATTTGACCAACAACTGTGTGTGGAATCCTCCTCTCATCTCTTTGAATCTCTTTGTCTTCTGCCACTAGAGGCCTCTCTATATTTAAATGAGGCCTCCCATATCCCTAACGTCAGTGTTGCCATTGACTGAAACATACATTGTGGGAATGACAGCTCATCCTACCTCGGTTCTGAAGATTCAGAGCAAGACGTCTTGTGTGGGCTGCTTTAGAAATTCAGCCTACTAGAAATTCAGCAATCATAAAGAAATAGGAACTTGGCAGAGACTCACTCTGAGGTGTATAGCACCAGGTTACATGAACTATAGGTCTTTTTCTTTTTAAAATTTTTTTTAATAACAAGGCTTGCTTCACCAGTGCAACATGAATGCAATACCTGATGGTCAAACTTTCATTTCCATTATCCTCAGGAAAAATAAAAACTACAATAATAGATTACAGAGGTTGAAAAGTATGGCATGTTGTTATCATCTAATTAGCTCTTTAATACAGGCTGTCTTGTTTGAAAGGGAAAACTGTGTTTGTACCACAGTAGCTATTGCTTGCTATTTGACAACTTCAGAGAATGAGTCACTCTATGTGAATTTTCCAGGTAATTTCACCTAAAAATTGTACTTCTCTAAGAATTATTTGAATTTTTAAAATTAACTTTGGAAAGGTGTTAAAAATCATTAATTGGGATGCCATTTGGCTGAGATAGCTTTAATGCCTAGGTTTCCAATGTAAACAAACCAAAATACAAAATTTAATGTAAGCAATTGAATGAAACTTACACTTAAATAATCAGAAACCAGAATCTGACCTCTGACTGGAAGCTTTGCCAACCAGAAACTGCCTGTTGACTTCTAGGAATTTTCCACTTTGATTGGATACATGTTTTTAATCTTGATTCCTTGAACCCCTTATAAAATTCCCTTCTCTTGCACCTCCCCATTCAAGTTAACTCCATGTGCTCTCTTTGGCGAGGTTCACAAATGACTGACTGATGAAATAGACATGTTCAAATTTTGTTGCGCCTAAGTTTATCTTTCAATAAAAATAAAATAAATGGCCTTCAGTGCAAGATTTTTCTCTAAAATACTTTGTTTGCTTTCCTGTTTTCTTAAACAGGATATAATGGGGGAAAGTCACCTTTTTACTTGTAACACTAGTAAAGATAAGCACGTATTTAGCACATTGCATTCTGATCACCCATGATCACATTTTAGTTAACACTGGACTGGGCAGTAGTGTGGCATTAGTTTGTTGTCTGTTTCCCTGGTCAGGACTTGGGATGTTTTGCTTCTTAGCCTTTGAGTCTACTCATAATAACATCTTCACTATATCATTTGTTTTTCAAACCTACAATGGACTGGAAAACTAGGCAACAAAGCTTGTAAAGCCTGTACATTAAGAAATTCACCAAGTCTGAATGAGAACCTCCAAAATAAATCAGGAAAGGATTAGCTAATATCTGTTCTTGTGGTTAAAGAAATTTTCACTTATTTCTAGCTTTCTAGAAGTCACTGAGAAAAAAGTAATCTAAAGATAATAGTATTATTACTTTTCCTATTATATAGTCAAATCAATAAATATTTAGCTGATGCCTTCAAGGTCAACACCCAACTTAAATCCAGTTCTCTACCTAACTCCCATTTCGCACTCTTTCACAGCTTATTTTTCATGTTGTTTATTTCTACTGCTTTTTAGTTATCACACCAGACAGAGAGCCAACCATGCCTAGTGATACTCTATCATTTATCACGGACTGGGTTAGGCCTGTTGGTGAAACCCATGGACAATCTGGGACACAAGGGAACAAAAGGTTGCTACTGTATTCATCTATGCAAAACTATGCAAAAAGTTTAATAAAATATTAAAATTGTGAAGCTGTGATCGCTGCTCAGATGTATGGGGAAAAGAGTCATCGACCATGCGATCAACCCCTCTAGACTTGATTTTTTATTATGAAGAATGGCAGGCAGTTAATGGTAGCATCAAGTAAGACAACACTTTTATTTATGTATTCATTTGTTGCAATAATAGAGATCAAACTCAGGACAGTGCACATGCTAGGCAAGTGCTCTACCATTAAGCTATACTCTGAGTATAGCATTTTTATCCTTTAATATACCTGACCTTTTTCCTTAGAAATAAAATCCATATGTAGTTTACATTTATTTAACCAGGATAACACAGGATCCATACAAAATGTTTCTAGTGATGCAGTAAAAATATGAAATACTCCTAAGAACAGTATTGCTAAATCAGATTTCAAAAAATAATAGTTGCAAGATATACTAGTTGTCTTTATACCCAATTATCTTTAGGTCAGAATTTTCCTCACTGCAATTATTAACTTAATAGCATAGCAATTAGATATTATTTCCAGCTATGGATTTTTACATGAAATTTCAATCATATAAAATTAAACAGAATGATATATACTCATTAATAAGAGTCTATAGTTATGGTATTTGGTATTTGGCGTACTTAACCATGTTTTAAAGCTACAGTCTCTGCAGCTGCTGGTCATTGGGCTTACTGCTATTTAATCACCATTAAACTGCATCTGTTAATGTTATGAATGTTGGTTTGGGATGCACAATTTCCATTTGTGGTAAACATTTAATCAATATTATTTAAAATGATAGCCTCAGTATAAATAAAGCTCCATGATTTAAAAAAAATACTTCGAGGATACCTGTATATTTTTCTTTATTTTATATAGTGAATATTGCTAGACACCACAGAGTTTTCAAGCCAAACATGAAAACATAGATTTAAACCACATAGAGTTTTTTCAGGGTCATGAAAATAAGTATCTAACCCTTTTGGTACATATATATGATTGCTGAGAATGGTGCAGTACTGAGTTACAGGCACTCACTGTGACCAGTGCTAGGAGGGGTGATTATTATCCCCCTGCACAGGTAGGGACTCTGATGCTGGGAAAGATGAATTTCATTCCTTCACTGTGCAAGGTGACCCAACAAGTATTAGGAAGAATCATATTTGTTAAAATTGTATTTTACTTCTATAAATGATATATAGAAAGATTTTTAAAATTTCACCCTTGCCATTAATAAGCAGCATATGGTGTCAACATAAATCCCATAAGTCACTGTTCAAATTAAAACTCTGTATCATCGGACAAAAGGAATGCTGATGGGAGATGCAATAATGACCAGCCAGCGAACATTGTTCTCCAACACCAACATGAAAGGATCAGGTTAACTGTCTAATGAAAAATATTCACAGTATAGAAGAGACTGATTAAAGTATCCTGAATTTCAAGCCTATGCTTTGCAGTTTCTATGTACAACTCATTAAAGAAATATTTCATCCTACTGGCTTTATGTTTAAATTCATAAATTGTATATTCAGTCCATAAGCAATAAAATAGTGACTTACTTGTCAACTGAAATAAGTGTCGTTTTCTCATTGTGAGGGGCATAATCCCATGTTGTCTCCTTAATGCCAATATAATAATGCTTATCTCTTGTCCAGGCTGGAGTACTATAAAAAAACAGAAAAATACCAAGCACAAAAAGCTTCATTTTCTTCCTTTCTTGGAGCCAGAGAACCAATGAAGTAAACTCAGAAGCAGGCAGATTTATAAATAAAGCTTTCTTCCTTTATTTGCTTGATTGACACAACTTAATGTTGCACAACAGTAAATTGTTTCATTAAAGCAAACAACATTTTCCAATTCAGCATTAGGTTCTGGTAAACTCAAGGAGAGAAATGAAATAATGCTAGGTTGCCAGGCTTGTCTGACAACAAATAAAAAATCAACAGCTACCGTTGGGCACTAAAGTATGCAAAACTATGTTTTCTTCCTTTGTGTAAATTCCAGGAAGGCAGAGACCATCTCTAAATGCTCCCTTTGTTCCTCTAACAATACGATGCAGTACAGTGTCCTGCATAAGGCAAACTTTTAATAAACCAGGCCAAAGATTATGTAAGATTAATTAAAATGTGCGGTTCTGTGTTGTTTCTAAAAGCCTGACACCTGTAACCTTTAAGATCTGATATATGATACTTAGCTTGCCAAACTTGAGTAACTAACAATAAGAATTCTATTTTAAAGGAGTCGTTGGCTCTGAGGTTTGAGCACAACAGCACAATAACTTTATCAGCTATCAACTTATGGTGATTGCTAGCAGGACATAGAGGTGGTTGACAATTTTGTTTGTATCATCTAAAAAATCAGCCACAAGCTGGGGTTGGTGGCATGCACTGTGGTCACAGGTGCTCCGGAGACTGAGAGAAACATCACCAGGACTCGGGTAACACCAGCTTGGGCAATGTAGCGAGATCTTGCCTTAAAAAAAAAAAAAACAAAAGGAAAAGAAAAGAAAAGAAAGAAAATGAACCTGTCATCAGCAAAGTATAATCTTAGTAAACAGAAAGTATAATCTTAGTAAATGGAAAGTTTATTAGTCTGAAATGTCTCTTGGAAGTATTTGTGAATTTTAGAATGGTAGACTTTTAATTAAAACCGTCTGTAAGTCATGAACCTCATATCAGGATATATTAAGTGACTTTTTAAAACTGAAGGAAATCCCAATGACAACAATGACATTTTGTGTTCATATACTGTTTCCCCTGGGATAATTTAAAGCACAATGTAAGTATTTGCCAGTGACTGTCAAAATTAGTATGAGAGAAAGAATTCTGCTGTTTGAATAGTTGTGTGTTTAAGGAATATTATAGCTCTGTGTATAAGAAATATTATAGCCCAGTTCTGTCCTAAACAGAGACTATGCAGCAGTGGGTAAAACACTCATGAAGTGTTTGCCCTCATGAAGTTTATATTCTACTTGGATCAACTGACAAAATACAAATGAGAAATGGAAATACACAGTGTCAGTGGTAAGAGCTGTGGAGAAAATAAACCAAGGAAGAGGAACCATGAATGCTATACAAATAGCAAGATAAAGATCAGAATCTCATCAATCTCAGGCAACGTACTTAAGGTTCCTCATCTGTAAAACACCCACTTCACAAATGATTAACTAACACGATATACACGAACGCACCAGAGGAAGAGCTCCTCTCACCAGGCCGTAATAATATTTCTTATTTTGGGGATGCTGCGGATTGAAGAAAGGGCTTTGTAAGTCCCAGGCAATCTCTTTGCCTCTGAACTATGTCCCCAAACCTGGCTGGTAACATCTTGGCCAAGTAGCCTGACAGAGAAACCTGAGTCACAGAACCTCACGTCCAAGCCTTTTTCTGGAGCTACCTAGGACACCTACTCTCTTGTGACCACTCAGAGGACCAGAGTGGGGCTGAATTTATGTCCAGACTCTTCTAACCAAGTCTTGTCCCTGGCAAAAGCTGTTGCTTTTAAAGATCGGTGTCAAAGGGGGCTCTTTCCTGGACATGACCCACACGGAGGGTGCAGCTTGTAGCAGTTCTTTTTCTGGAGGGAAGGGACATGTTTCTAGTTATCATGCATCAGTATGAGCCAGCAGATATCCTAGTGGTTTCCTTCTTTTTATGCTGTGCTCTAACTCAGCACCAGCACTGTGGGACTGAACAGGTGACCAGAGAATAGCAACCAACCCTGAAGTCACTTCTTCCAGAAAAGTCTACTGGCCCTCCCTCCACCCTACAAACAAACCAGCTCAAGGGCTTGCTCACAGTACCCTCAGAGTGAAGCGGACTGGTTCTGCAGTGGCACCATAACTGGGCCTGGAAACCCCTTGAGGTGTAGTATAAGAAGAGTCCTGAGATCCATATCTTTGTCCTGTTTTATTTGCTGGCTTGTTTTGGTCTTTTGAGACAGGATCTAGTTGAGGCAGCCCTTGAACTTGCTACGTAGCCCATTCTGTCCTCAGACTCGCAGCGACCCTCCTTCCTCAGCCTCCCAAGTGCTGAGATTGCAGGTGTACACCACCACAGCCAGCTGCTTCTATTCACTCTGTGACAATTACGCTTCCCATTAAAAGCACGTGACTGCTCTGTGACAGGAAGTAGGGAGAATTCTCTGAGCCTCGGGATTATTTAAATAAGAGGGAGAAGTTACTGGGGACCATAAGAAACTAGCTCTTGGCAGAGGCATTTACCAGCTGCAGCCCCCACGGCTGCATCTCTGGAGCTGGCACTTAAAAGAGGTCTTGGGATAATGTCGGAGTTGAGAACTTTGTGCCCTCAAGAATGCATCACCACAGCACAGCCCGGAGTAAGACAAGAAAGGCAGGCCTGGGCCACTGGAAGAAACTCTGCAGAGCTCTCTGTCTCTACTGCCTCTCTCTTTGTTCTGCCTGTCCTAAGGATTTTACCTCAGAATCCCAGGTTTATCTTTTGGTTTGCTGTAAACAAGTATTACATGTCTAAGTTAATTTAACTGCATGGTAATTGGAGTGGAGCTATATAGCAGAAGTCGTAATCATTTTTCACAATTTTTTTTTTTTTTTTTTTTGCTGGTGGTGTCTTAAAGATTTCAGGGCTGGGTGAATGATTTGCATTTAGCATCCAAGATTCTGAAGCTAATAATGGCTAAAATCAAGCAAGCAGCTTGCTGTACTGAATGACATGTTGGTTTCTTTCTGTCCAGCAGGATGGAATTTCTCATGCCTGTTCATAGCCCTGGTTTCTTTCTTGTTGGCTCATGAGACCTAATATTTAACCTCTACTCAAGGCCAACAAAATTACTGAGACTCAAACCACCTCCTAGGACTGTCCTTCACTTGGTGACTGCTAGAGACTTAGGATAAAACGGCAGGTCATTCCATCCGTGCCCAGTTAGACTACTATGCTGAAAGGTGGTTTTCTTTTTTGTCACAGGAGGTTGTGTAACTCTGGAATTCTGTGGTGAGTGTGGTCACATACGGGACTTTGATAATGAGTACACTGCCTTGCCCTGTCACAGTATGAGCTTAGCTGATCCTTTTGTCCTCTGTCAGTCAGTTCATGACTATTTAGGGAACAATTTCTCAGATGGTGCTTTGGTCACTCCATGTCCCTTTGGCTTTCAGTTAGTAGGTCATAGCCCTTCTCAGCAGCTCCTGGCATGAAATGTAGTCCCAGGCAGGAGAAGAGGGAAAGCTGACTCTAATCTGCTGGGAGACTCGATATAAAAATCTATAGTATGATGGGAAAGGGGCTTTTTTAAAAAGAGTGTAAAGATCTCAATTAATCCTTCTTGTTCTCTCACTACCTTGAATGATACAGGGGGAGGGAAGCACATGATTTACTTACAATGAAACAGAGCCATAATAATAGAATTCTTCTTTAAAAAGATTAAAGAACACAAGAAATTTAGAGAAGATCAAATACCACTGCTCCCCAAACTCTTTAATGAAATTAAAAAGGAAGCAATACTGCCAGTCTCATTTCCAGAAACAACATTACCCTGACACCAAAGCCAGAGAAGGATCAACTGAAAAACAGAACTACAGGCCAATCTCCTTAAAGAACACAGATGCAAAAAATTCTCAATAAGATACTGGCAGACAGAATGCAGCAAATCATCAAGAATATTATACACTATGACTAAGTACGATTCACCCTAGGGATGCAACATATACAAATTAATAAGTACAATATATCACATTAACAGAACCAAGAGCAAAACCCATGTGATCATCTCAATAGACACAGAAAAAGCATTTTGTGACGTGTATCCCATTCAGGATAAAAAAAAAAACCCTACGGAAAAGTGGAACAGAAGGTCTATTTGAACTGTTGAAAGCCATCTATAACAACCCAATAGCCGGTATCATACTAAATGGACAAAAAATGAAAGCCTTTAACCTAAAATTAGGAAAAAGACAAAGATGTGATGTCCACTATCACCACTCCTATTTAATACAGTTCTGGAAACATTAGCCAGAGCCATTAGACAAGAGCAAGAAAGAAAAGGAATAAGAATAGGAAAGAAAGAAGTTAAATTATCAGTATTTGGAGATGACATAATATTTTACATAGAAGTCCCAAAAACTCCACTAAAAGACTCCTAAATTCAATAACAAAATTCAGTAACATAGCTCGATACAAAGTCCACACTCAAAAATCAATAGCATTCCTGTATACTAGTCAAAAACTCACTGAGAGGGAAATTAGGGAAATAATACCTTTCAAAATAGCATCAAGAAAAATGGAATATTAGAAGTCAATCTAATGAAGGAAGTAACAGACCTTTACATGAAAAAATATGGTATTCTGAAAAAGAAGATCAAAAGGATGTCAGAAAAATGGAAACATAACTCTTGTTCTTGGGTAGGCAGAACCAATATCATGAAAATAGCCATATTTCCAAAACTGGCATACATGTTGAATGCATTCCTAGTCAAAATACATATAGCATACTTCACAGAACTATAGAAAACAATCCTAAAATTCATTTGGAACCAAAAGAGACCTAGAAGAGCAAAGCCAATTCTGGGCATTGAGGGAGAGGGCAAGGAGTTTCACAATTCCCAGTTTGAAAGTATACTACAAAGCTACAATTGTAAAAGCAACATGGTAATGGCAAAAAAAAAACCTGACCTAATTAGAAGGGACCAGAATAGAAGATGCATAACCAACTCCAAACACTCTCACCCATCTTATCTTTGACAAAGGGGGCAAACACCTTCAATGGAAAACAAGATAACCTCTTTAATAAATGGTGCTGGAAAAACTGACTTTCTGCATGCTAAAGATTAAACCTAGACCCATGTCTTTCACCATGGACTAAACTAAAATCAAAATGGATCAAAGAGCTAAATATTGAAACAAATGCTTAATCTGCTGGAAGATAGAACAGATGAAACTTTTGAAAACATAGATGTAGGCAAAGATTTTATGAACAAAATCCTAACGCACAAGAAATATTACAAAGAATCAACTACTGGGATCACATCATATTAAAAAGTTTTTGAACAGTGACAGAAATTACCAACAGAGTGAAGAGATAACCCACAGAATGAGAAAATATTTTTACCAGCTATTCTTGAGACAAAAGATTAATATCTAGAATATATAAAGATCTAAAAAAAAATCAGATGCCCCCAATTTAGATACCTGATTCAAAAGTGGGCATCTGAATTGAATAAACATTTTTCAGATGAAGAAGTGCAAACAGCAAATACTATATGAAAAAATGCTCAACATCACTGGCCATTCGAGAAATGCAAATTAAAGTAATACTGAGATTCTATCTCATTCCAGAAAGCATAACTATCATCAGGAATTCAACCAATAGCAAATGCTGATGGGGCTATAGGGGAAAAGGAACCTTTCTCCACTGTTGAGGGGAGTATAAATTGATATAAGCACTCTGGAAGTAAGTATGGCAATTCTTCAAAAAATTGAGACTAGAGACTCCATTTGACCCAGTTTTTCCCCTTTATGCTATCATTCTGAAGGAGTTAAAACCATCATTCCACAATGATGTATGTGCTTCCACATTTAAAGCAGCACAATTTGTAATAGCTAAATCTTGGAAACAACCCGGATGCCCATGAACAGATGCATAGATAAAGAAAATGTGTGTTTTATTTATGTGGCTACACCGCCACATAGAAGGATAAAGTCAATAAATTTTTAGTTAAGTAGAGGTACCTTGAAAAAATAATTTTAAGTGAAACAAATCAAACACGCCTATTTACATATCACATTGTTTCTTTTGTGTGAAAAATCAAAAGGGTAAATAAAGACCAAAATGGAGGACATACATAGGGAAGCTGGAAGAAAATGTTCAAATGGGAAGGGGAACAAGGGAAGGGAGAAGGGATAGAGAAGAGAGCGAATAAGAATTAAACAAACAAAAAACAACAGAGGGAAAACAGTAGAAACAAAGTTTTGTAAAGGGAACCGGGAAGAAAGATTGAAAGAAAGGGAGCAGAATGGGAAAAAAGAATTAAGATATAGTATGTACAGCTAAAAATTCCCTATGATGAATGTGATCATTATGTGTGTCAAAAATAAATCCATAAAATCAATTTATAGAAAAAAGATTAGGCTGGGTGTGGTGGCACATGCCTATAATTCCAGTATTTGGGAGGCTGCAGCAGGAGGATCGTTGCAAGTTTGAGACTAGCCTGAACTACAAAGTGAGCTCAAGGTCAGCCTGAACTGCACAGTGAGACCCTGTTTCAAAAGGGCAGGGGAGGGGGGAGAGATTAAAGAAAAACTTACTGGCTCAACTTGATGACATAGAACTTTATGGGAGACTTGCTTGAAATAATCTCTTCCCTTGAAAACCTAAACCCCCTTCCTTTTGTTTCTGCCCGGTGTGTATACTCTGGATAGCTCTGAATGATCCGTTGTGCTGGATCTTAACTTACACAGTGTATGTGGGAGATGACAGAATGTTCAGTGCTCTTGAAGGAAGACCTTATTGCCACTCACAGTCCCTCTAGAAACAAGAGGGTACTATGCCACACAAGGACAGGTGGCGAAGCACCAAGATTGGTCAAGGAGCAAGGAGCTCCTTGGAGCAAGAGGAAAGAGAGGGTGTGGCCTCCCCTGGGCTTTCTGAGTGAAAGGCAGGCAGGATAAACAGTTTAGGCTTGGTTAATTTGAATAACCCCTAGGGGTTTAGGGGCCTACTGTGCTTTGGCTGGTGGCCTGGCACCAGGTCCTCCCTGTGTTGAGTTTGGACAGAGCATACATTTGCTTGATGCATGAGAATTAGATAAGGGAGGTTATTGGGAGTGTATGAAAGATGAGCTCACCAACAAGTTCTTTACCATCTCTAGAAATTAACTAGCTCTAGTATTTTCTTGGCAAGAAAATGTTAAAACACATATAAAATATAAAAACCATTAATGCATACTTCATATTAAAATAACCTATATGAGACCCTCTCTTCAGTTAGGTCAGTGATCTTATCTGCTTTCTGCCAACACATAAATGCTCAGGATAGGATCTGCCATATAACTTAATGCATACTGAAAGGATTAATGAAGGACTATCATAATAGTTGCCCACATTTGTTAGATGATTACTCTATACAAGGCAAGGTTTCAAGGACTTTATAAATTTTATTTTATTTAACCTTTATAATAATATTAA
The DNA here is from genome assembly GCA_004027295.1 of Dolichotis patagonum. Lineage (NCBI taxonomy): Eukaryota > Metazoa > Chordata > Mammalia > Rodentia > Caviidae > Dolichotis > Dolichotis patagonum. The sequence goes on along the minus strand of PVJX010002634.1, from coordinate 70,029 downwards.
TTAAGTGTATTCATTTTCTGTTGCTGCTGTAACAAATTATGCAAATTTAGTGGTGTTAAACAACCCAAATATATCTTACAGATCTATATGTCACAAATCTGAAATACATCCCACTGGACCAAAAATCAAGATGTCTCAGGGTTGTATTCCTTTTTGGAGGCTCTAAGGGAGGATCCATTTCCTTGCCTGCTGCAACTTCTAGAGTTTGCCTATACTGCTTGGCTTGTGACCACCTCCTCTATCTTCAAAGCCAACAATGGCAAGTTGAGTTCTTTTTACCTTGGATCACTCTGATGTTTTCTGTTGCCTCCCGTGCGTGTTTTGAAGGACCCTCATGATTCCATTGAGCCCAGCAGGATAATCTTGGATAGCATCCTTATTTCAAGCTCGGTTGATTAGCAACCTTAACTCCATCTGGAAGTTTGATTTCCTCTGCCATGTAAGGTAACAAATCATACTTTTTGGAATTGGAAGGTGAACGGATTTAGAGTGGGTGTGGGAAGGGTCATTATTCTGTCTACCTCAAATAGGTGATATTATTATTACTATTGTCTCCACTTTATAGCTGAGAGAACTACGGATAGGACTTTGCCAAGACCCCACAGTAGGGGCAATGGTTCATGCACAGCCCCCCACCCCAGGATCTGAGAGTGTTGGAGCATAACTTCAGGCCCTGTGAGGCAGCGCTTCTTATTTTCTCTGTGCTTTGACTCTCTTTTGGGATCTGGTTGTCATCTGACAAGTTTGAAACTTTCATCCTAACAGTTTACTTAAAGGTGACTTGAAGTGGCTGATTTATGGTACTGAAAAATAAATCAATTGATAGTTTATCAATTAAAGGTAAAAGAAGGTGGGTCAAGAAAGTTTTTTCTTTTAATTGTAGGACACTTGATACATGTTTACAGATCCACTCAGGAAATCGTATTATGAAACAAAGTTTTCTTGATAAGTACAGAGCTGGAGCAAAAGAGTGGGTATTCTTAACACATCTTCCTTTTTCTCTTTTTCCTTCATGTTTCACACTATCAATATTTCTGCCTAAATATCCAGTACTGATTATTAGTCTTGGGGCGTCATTCCAGACTTGTGCAGGTGAACAGCCCGGAGCTGCATTCTCGGTCCTCAGCTCGGTGGTTGGAAAGGCAGATTGCTTCCTCCATTCAGCTCGATTTACTGTCTAACTTAGATGCTTCAGTGTAGGAGTATTGGCATTCATATTTTACAAGCTCTTCTTAGTCTCAATATCAAAGAACAATTAATTATTAATTTTTCTAAATACTATAATAATAGTATCAGTATATTGATTTTCAGAAGTTCTCTGCTGGAGATACATGTGAGAATATTTTTGGGTGAAATCATATGATGTCAGGAGTTTGTTGGATTGTATTCCAGATAGGAAAGCAAAGTCTTCTGAGGAACCCCAGCCAAGTTGTATCTGTGTCTCATTAGTGAAATTTAGATTATCTGGTTATTCACAACTACAAGAGAGGCTGCAAAAGAACTTTTGTAGCCTCTATAGTGGAAGTAACAAAGGAGAAGGGGTTATTAATGTCTTGTGGGTTGGCTAAGAGCCTATACTTTAGGCAACAAATGAGAATAGGTATAAGTAGGGATTGATTAAACAGAAGGTACATCATGACAATTGAAACCAAAATCACATAAAATCAAATATCCCAATCAACAAAAGAACTGAACACTTCTCAAGAAAAGAAGCACAAATAGCCACTCAGTATTTGCATAAATGTTCAATATCTTTAGTCACTAGGGAAATGCAAATCAAACCTCCCTGAAATTTCATCTCACTGCAGTCAGAATGCTTATCATTAATAATGCAACGAACCATAAATGCTGGTGAGGGTGTGGGGAACAAGAAACGCTTCACTGATGGTGGAAATGTGAATTAGTCCAGCCACTACGGATATCAGTATGGAAGTTTCTCAAAAAATTAAAAATAGAGCTACTGTTTGATCCAGTTATAGGAATCCTTGGCATATACCTAAAGCAGTTAAAGTCAGCATAGCATAGGAATTCCCACAGATGCATGTTCATTGTGGCACAATTCACATTAGCCAAGATAGGGAAGCATCTTGGAGCCCAGCAACCTATGAATGGACAAAGGATTCACATGGGACACTATATGGAGCTTCAGGCTTCAGTTGGGTTCTTAGACTCCCAGTTTACAGATGGGCCTTTTGCACTGTTCCATACCTGACTCTGTGAGAAGCCATCCTCAGTCAGTCTTGTAAACTCTTACATATTTGTACATCTTGTTTTTTACATGTTTCTCTAGTAAGCACTGATTGATACATAATAAACGTCAGACTGATATAGTCCTGCAACGAAAGAATGAGAAGAAATACATAAACTAGCTTTTAAAAGATACCAGTCATTTGCTCCTCTTACTACTCTGCTCTTGAATTGTAATATACTCCATTATAAGACAGAAACTATTGGTTATTATTGCACGACCCAGTCATCAGGGCGATTTTTTCTTTTCTCTGAATACAAGTGCAGAAATGATAGAATTAAAAGTCATAATTTTGTAACTTCTATTCTAAAAATTGTTTCTGGTGACTGATCATCAAGGGATGCTTTTTGAGATACAGAGCAAAAAACTGTTGGAGAATTAATTACACACACACACACACACACACACACACACACACTCATGTTGCAGGTTACCTGCTGATTGCAAGAGAAAGAAGGAATGAAGGGAAGTAGGAGTCATTTTAGGTTGTGGAACAGCCCCTGCAACATCAGGGCTTCTGTAACACGTGCCTGATGATACAACTCACGGGCCATGCACACATCACCGGTGTACTGTGCATTTTTGAGATGTATCCTACCATGAGGAAATTATCAGATCACTGCAGAACAGAAACTTTCTTCTGCAGGACTGGACTCTTCAAAACAGAAATGCTCTAAAAGAGTTAAAGAAAACCCCAAAAGATCTCTTCTGATTTTAGGAAAGAAAAGACAACAGCAACCAGCTGCTGTTATGAACTTTTATTAGATCCTGGATCAAAACCCACACATAGTTATAAAGAGTATTTTGAAGAAAGTGGAGACATTTGAATGAGTTGTTAGATCCTATTGTAGAATTTTGTTTAATTTTCCAGTGTGATAACGCTATTGTATTTGGAGCTGAACTTGGTTTTATTCTTAGAATGGGCATGCTTTAGTATTTAAGGGTAAAACTTTGTGATATTACAAGTGGCTTTCAACTGGCCTTAGAAAAGTACAAGAAAGAAAATGTAGTAAAATGTCTATTAGTGTTCAAGATATTTTTCTTTTATGATACTGAGAGTTGGAAAAAACTTTTTAAAAAGTAATGCTAGAGGTGATTATAAATATCTGTTGTATAACATCAGATTAAAATAAGAAATGTACTGTTGCACCAGAGTTTGTCAAATGACTATGTAACATACAGGTAACTGTATACTTATTTACTTGTGCTTGATAGAGTGCTGATTGCCCATAATGAACTGTTGGCTTGGTTTTTCCTTTCCAGTTCTCTTATCTTGTCATGGTGCCTCAATTGTTTGGTTTCTAGCCCTTATGGACAACATGTGCTGACCTCTGGTGTACATGAGCTATTCCACAGCTCTTTGCCTTGGTAAATGTGAATCATGAGCTGTTCCACTGTGAGGGACAATCCATAGCTACAGTTGATGCAATCAATGGATGTTACTGTGTATTTTTTTTTTTTGCTGAGGAGGAAATTATCATCTTTCCTTGTTACTTTGTTTTGTTCTGAAGAATAAATGTTGATTTTTCTTCATAGCACCATACTTTTTCTCATTAAGAATTATGAAGGAGAACCAGTGAATTCTTCAGGCTTTGGTGGGTTTTGGGGTGGTGGTGGGGTTATCAGGGATCAAATTTATGACCTCACGCTTGCCAGGCAGGCAATTGTGCTGCTGAGCTAAATCCCTGGCCCTAGCTTTGGTGTTTTCACAATAAATGATCAGGGAATCAACCAGTCCACCGTTAAAACTCTAACGGGGGAAGGCAAGATTATTCACTGCCACCATAGTGAGAAACACCCACCAAAATTTTAAAAAAGTGGAATCAAGTTTTAGGCCTCTTGAGTGAGGAATACAACATCACAGACTTCAGTCCTTGTCTGAAGAAAAATTGTAAACTCCTTCAGGAGAGGTGAAGTCTAAGGAGAACAACAAATTTACCAGGGATTTTAGACACATTCTTCAGCATATGTAGCTCTATTTCTAATTTTAATTTTAATTTTAATTTTAATTTTAATTTTAATTTTAATTTTAATTTTAATTAAAACAGAGAATTCTGGTTTTAACTAGAATTCCCTGGCATTGGAATTGGGTGGTAGGGAAACCTAAAGGAGTTTGTTGCTCCACAGTTACATCTTTGTCCTCCAGCAGCTGGCAGGTGGGAGTCTTTATTTATCTTCATTTTTGGGGGGTTAAATTTCTGTGTAGATTCTTGTTCCAGGCAGAGTGGCTCAAGATAAACTTGAGTTCAAAAAGAGAATCTGCATTTTTAAAAAAAAAAAATACAAATAACCTTGAACTCCAGAGGGGATGACATATGTATATGCTTATTTCTCATTAATCATGGAATTTTTAAACTCCATACTTTGTTTTCTATAATGTAAATTCTATTCACTGAAACAAAGTACAGGGTATTATTATATAGATGTATTTTTCAATTCACAATGACATTTTTGAAATTCTCACATCTAAAATATCATGTAATAATTTACTTTGCTCTTGAAGATGCAAACCTATGTAGGATTAAAAACTGAGCAGTATTTAGGTTAATTATTAAAAGTTTACACACAGTAAATACTTTTCAAATACAAGAATAGATCCTTTCTTGCTTCCATTATAATTTCTAGGAGAAGATGAATTAAAAACCATGACTGGTTTAAAATTTGCCTTTACCTTCCCCACAGTCAAACAAGAAAGCTGAGATATACTCTTGTGCCTGCTAATCTTGATTATCAACTCTACTGGATCAAGAGACTCCTGGAGAGGTGATTACATTACCAATGCACATAACTGAATGAGTGATTAGGAAGTGGGGCCTAGTTGGAGAAATTCGGTCACTGTGATCTTTAAGACCATGTCTCCTGCTTGAGCCCTTCTTCTCTGGTTCTTCCCCTTTTCTATGCTTCTGGCCACCATGAATTAAGCAGCTGTTCTATCTAGGTCCTTTTACCATGATGTTCCTGCTTTGGAGCCCACCAACCATGGACTACCTGTGAAACTGTGAGACAAAATAAACCTCTCCTTCTTCAAACTGTGGATGTCAGATATTTGTCCAAGCAACAAGAAAGTCAACCAGTGTAACACTCAAAAGTCCTTTGAGATAGGATCAGTTCTATCAGGGATCTGCCAAGTTACTGGCCTATCTCTCCTAAAATAGGTAAATGAGGGTTACATAAATAGAGCCTTTTGGAGTAGACTTATTTATGGATAAGCAGGAAGTGTGCAAAAAAGCTATGGAAGCATTAGGCCGCATAGCCCAGGCTTTCTCTTCTGTCTGCACTTCTCCTACCTTGGTGATCTTAGTCAATTTGTTTACATTTTCTGAGTTTCTATTTACATAAAATTGGAATTTAGAACTTGCATGACTTGCTGCGTCTAAGCCTTTGGTGTTACATTACCTGGGCCACCAGGTGAAGTCAGTAACTCTGCCAATGCCGGATCAAAACCTTATGATGATTCTGCGATTGAAAAATGTCAGTCATTAAATATCTAATTTATTTGTTCAACACATATTTTAGTGAAAATTACTTCGGCTGTGAAATGTGACAAAACTTTGAATTCCAGTTTGGAATTTTCTTTTATAGTGTTTACTGGGGTTGAACTCATGACCATGTGCTTGCAAGGCAGGCGCTTATGCCACTGAGCTAAATACCTAGCCCCTTAGTTTGGAACTTTCTAATTTGTGGGCTATGTAGGTATCCTCCTGCTCTCAAAGCTGTTTGCATTAGCTCTATTGGTCTTCATTCTGTAGTCTTACAGTAAAGTTCTTTTGCTAACCCCTTGCAGTTCTATATCTTGCACTTCCAGAGGCTTATAATTAATTTTTCAAAGCACCTGAGACATAGTCTTCCTCCCCACTAACAACCCAATTCATAGCCTCCCTCTGTCCAAAATCTTTAAGGCTACAAGTACTAACTCTCACCTTGCAGCACCCCACACAGTACCTGGCACATAGCAGCAGGTACTCAGAGGTGTTTGTTGAATGCAATTAATATCATTTTTTTTTTCCTGACTAATCAGAACACAGGGCTGACTCAAATGCCCTGCATAGGCGATTCATGTTGTCCCACCAGCTCCCTTGCATGAAAACCTTGGGGATTTTCCTTTTCCCAAAACAGTTTCCTGGCTGAGTTGGAATAACACTGGAATAGCTCATTTTTGTTCCATGAGCAAAAATAGAATATAGTCTTGAAGTTTTATTTTTAAAGATAACTGAGAGTACTGGATCAAGGTTGAGAAATACTAGAGGACCTCAGAAGTCAGAGATGAACAGTGTGTGAGGAATTGCTATTTTAAATTTTGAGTCATCTGTCCTCTCAAGTAGGTATGCAGTAACTTATTCTTTTACTTAGCATGCAGCCCAATTAAACAAAGTACACTGAACAATTGATCATGGATGATTTGCAAAAAATGATTTTTATCAAAAAGAATTGAATTATCTATAATTATATGTCTGTTTTCTAGAAAATGTACTTTAATGAAGTTAACTTATGACTAAAAAACCACACACTTCATTTTCTTTTTTGATCAAGCTCATTTTCAAATAAAAGCCTATTGTTTGCCCCTTTATATGCATGGAAGTTGCCAGGAACTGTGAGGGTGATTTTTCTCTTTCATAGACTGAGCCCTTCATTTTATGCTCTGACCTCTCATCCCAGTCAAGAGATGCAGTTATAAAATTTATTTTAAAACTTCTTTCTATTTGGAGGCAGAATGAATCAGTAACTCTAAAAACTCTAAAACAGAGATAGTTTTGAGATGAAATAAGTAGCAAAAACTCTCCTCTAATTTGTACTATAATTACTAACATCAGGTCTCTCAATCATTCTTCTCTACCCACTTTGGCAAGCCTCTCTTTTCAAAGATTATGCTTGTTTTTTGTTTTGCCATAAAGTGTTTGCCTTTTTGCATAAATAACAATAGAATCTAAAGGGTCAGAATGTGTCATTTATCTTTATGCACCAAGCCAAAGTCCTAGAGAAAACAAACATTATGCCACGACTAAAGACAGAGGCCCACTCAAAAGCAGCAGGCAGAAGGAACATAGAAGCCCCCACCCACGGCAGAGACGCGCTCTAGAGGCAGATGGGAATCCAGCAGGAGTGCAGGCCTCTTCCTCTGTGTGTAACTTGGTTTTCCCAAAATGCCGACATACACAGGCGTGTGAGGACTCACATAGGAGTTGGGTGTAAGGAAATGTCTTGTGACCTATGGAAATGGGACAGTGGATTCATGGGAGTGGTTTCCCAACCATATCAAGGGAGAAGACAGAACTGTAACTTTCCTCTCATGGAGATGAAGGAAGACATTTACATTTAAACACAGCATTTCCTCTCCTTATTATAAAAGAGCTTTCTAGGCTTTGTTTTGATTTCATTAAGATTATTCCTAGACATTACTTCTAAGGCCCATCCAGGTCTAGAATTCTAAATTTCTAAAGACAGGTATCCAGGTATTTTGAAACTATCCATATTAACTTCCTGTGGTCTCCTTATTTTTTTCAAGAAAAAACACTTGAATCAGTTTTCTTTTTTCAGTTAAAAACTCACAATTCAAAATTAGAAGTATATATACTTCGTTTCATCAAGGTAAAGGTTGAGTATATCCTCCATGTGTACAAGCTCTCAAGGCTGAGGAAAAAAAGTACTACTTGAAAACCAACCTTAAAGTATATTAATATCTTCTATGTCCAGGTATTTTCCACTTTCATTTCATTTTGTTTGAGTGGTGAATGCATTACCATCATATCAACAGAAACTTTTCCTATATTGGGCTGCAGCTAGGTCATATTTCTACCCACATATATGTTTTTAAGAAAATGAAGACAAAAAAATAGTTAATCTAACTATTAAATTAGACAACATTCTCGTAGGAAAGAATTTATACCCTGTATTACTTTGTAAAGCAGTTCTTTTAAAATGATTGTTGGATAGTCATGCTACAGTTTAAGACACATTTTAGAATGAGAGTTTAGTTTTGATAAATGAGTAACAGGAAGAGAGACCTCCCAAGAAAGAAATGAAAGAAATAAATCAAGACTTTTAATTTGAAGTTCCCAAAGGATAGACAGAAACAAATGAAGACAAAAGGAATTCTAGTGAGTTCAAATGTTAAACAAAGCTGACATCATGTTTACTATTTCTCTAGTAAATCAGAGGATGACAGATGTACAGGAAGGACTTAAGAAGTGAAAAGAGAGACAAAAAGAAATAAAACATACAAATTAGTTATGCAGGCATTTAGAAAACTTTGCAAACCTTTGCAATTGAGTATGTCACGCATAACTTTTGAAATTATTTGTAGTTGAAAGTATCCTAAACATACCCCATCTCACCAACATACCTATTACACCAACACACCCCACACCAAATACAAATATATATGTACATACTACACATGGACAATCATACACACACTGAACACACAAGTTTTGAAGTGACTTGTAATTGGCATAATTGAATGCACACTATAACACACACACACACACACACACACACAAACACACACACACCAGGGACTGAAAGGAACAGGAGGAAGCCTCAGAGCAAGCCCCTCCCAGTCAAAGACATGAGCAGCGGCCATATTTCTTTCCTTGTAAGCACGGTACTTTTTTCTCCCACTTCTTGCTGGAAAAATCCCATACCATTTCCTTAGGTGTGATATGCACAGTTTTCTCTTCCTGATACTGTATCTGACTAGAATTTGACTTCAGGCCTGCCACATGTGGTATTTAGGTAGTGTCTCCCCTTGAAAGTACTCAAAAATTCTTAGAGAAGAACAGAAAAGAATGCTTAAAGCTTTGCAGTCAGATTTCTTTTCTCTGTAAAGTTATTCACGATACATCCCCTAGAAGATGTACGGTAGGGTTATTAATTTTTCATTGAATCAATAAATATTTATTGAGCATCTTCTTTGAGCCAGACATATTGCTAGGTACTTGAGAGACATCAAGGAACAAGATAATCAAAAATCCCTGCCTCTGAGTTTATATGGCAGAGCGTTGTGGAGGCAGACAATGAACATAACAAGCAAATGTTATGTATATTTTGGACGTGATAAATTCTATGGATTAAAGAAAAAGTAGAACAATGAAGAAGGATTGAGAACAGTGGGTGTATGTTGGGGAATTGTCAGGGGAGCAACCAACATATTTTACAGGGTAGTCAGGGAAGGTCTGGATGGGAGGGTGACATGGGACAAAGACTTAAAGGGGTGAGGTAGGTCTGGAGGAAGCACATTCCAGTGGAGGATCATTGCAGAGTACTCGGCTGGGGGTCTGTTGAGTAAGTCTGAAGAATTCCTAAGGCTGTGTGTCTGGGTGGAGGCAAGGGTAAGAGCTGTATGGGACAAGGGCAATGGTAGTGTGGGCCTTAGTGGACCACTGAGTAGAGTGAGGCTGCCACTGAGTGAAATGAGGGAACCACTGTGGGGATTTCAAATGGATCAAAAATGCAGGACTCTCTGGCAGCAGCAATGAGAACAGATTGAGTCTGCAGTGGTGGAAGAGAGGAGATTTGTTGGGAGGCTGTTAAAATAATTGCTGAGAGGTGATCAGAGAGGCGGGTAAGTAGTAGGGAAAGAAGTTGAAGCAAAAACAGTCTTTGTAAAAGACCCAAAACAATGACTTCGACAAAAAACAAACCATCAGGTCAAAAAACAAACCATCACGACAAAAAACCCCAGTTGGCTCAGACTGGTAAATCCCACAGGGACCAGGGACGGGAAGTGAAGCTGTCCCTTGTCACTTTTGGTAATGTTAGGCTGGTAATGTTTTGACACTGCTTCTTAAAGATGCAAATTAAGCGTGATTAATAGTGAACTGTCAGAGGAAACAACAAACAAGAAAAAAAAAATGGCAAACAGAGCAAAAACAGAAACTAAAAGGAAGAAAGGAGAGAAAAATGTTGAAAGAAGCAAACAGGGCCGGGGATTTAGCTGAGTGGCTTAAGCGCCTGCCTGGCAAGCGTGAGGTTGTGAGTTCGATCCCCGGTACCAAAAAAAAAGAAAAAAAAAAAAAGAAAGAAAGAAACTAACAGAGAGGATAAAGAAAAACCCAAGCTCCCAAGAAACCCAAAGAAGGAAAGATAAAAATAATACAAAATAGAAAAATCAAAAAACAGACTGTGCCAAAGAAAAAATTCTTGTGCCACTGAATGAGTGATCTCTTTACAAGATGTGCAGTTTTGGGTTCCCGCCGACACAATTATGCATGTCCAGCTTTAGGGCCTGTGGGTTTTTGAGCTGCCCTCCCTGCACCCAAGGCTCCTCCTTTTGCTCCCCCCAGGTTGTGGGTACCGTCTCAGCCAAGGCCTGTCCTTGTCCCCGGGGGTGGATGGGACCGTGACCCAGCCTCGGCTCTCTGGGGGATGTAGCGTGCAAGCTGAGGGCTGGAGTGGGTGGCTGGGCTTCAGGTCTGCAGTCACCGGCACTGTCCTGGTGCAGGATCAGATGGTTGGTTACCTCTTGCCTCTGCTGCCTCGTGCCATGCGGAAGCAAAATAGAGCCATGGTGGCGCGGGCCAGTGGGGGCGCCCTTGAGTCAGGGGTGCTGTGCCTACAGCACAGGGCCGACAGCTCGTGGGAGGGCGGGCACTGCTCCAATACTAACCCTTTTGGACTTCCACCGAGAAAGGTCTTCGTGGAGAAATAAGCTCTACTTTTTTGTAGCGAGAAAAGTTAAATTCTTCAGTTCTAATGACGGTTGTGTTTTCTGCTTAAAAAAAAAAACATTTACATGATCATGTATAATGTTTGGTCATATTTAAGAATAGAAAAAGATAATTTTACAACGGATCATCCTATTATTAAGTGAAAAATGTTATAGGAAATAAACTAAAGGAAATAAACTAAAATTAGAGAGTTTTTTCAGCACTGAATTTGAGTTATTTGGTCCTGCGTTAAATCCTGGCTCAACTTCTTATAGAATTTCGGGCAAGTGCTTTAATCTCTTGAAACTGCTTTCCTTAATTAGAAAAAGCTATAATATTTGCTGTAATACTCTGGGTCCTTTTGAGGTTTACAGGCTAATTTGTGTAAACGTTTTTCTTCCTCCCTGAAAACAACACCAAAATTCTCCACTTCCCAGGTCACAAGGCGCATGCAAGGAACAAGCAGATTGCCCCTCCCCTCTCTGTCCCCTTTCAGTCCCCTCCAGTCAGCTGATTCAACGTTTCTGTGCTGGAGGCCGTGATTTTGTGGCAATGGCCAAAGGCGAAGTTTCCTGGGTTTCACTGCCATCTAGTGGCCAATCTTCATTAGTGGTCTAATGCTGCGTCTTAAGTAGTGACACATTTTTGACCAGAGAATCAAGGTCAAGGCAGCGAAGAAAACTCTTCATAGCAAAGCTCCTCAGGAGAACAGGGCAGTCTAGTTGACTCTGTTGCTGCAATGAGATTTTTAAAATGTTACCTCTTGTGAGTCAGAATTGTTCAATGTATTTCAAAGCCACGTCTTTTATACTGTACACATCCGATTGGTAAATGTGTTACACGGTTACTGTCCCTGGACCCAGGACCGCATTAGCCATTGGAAATGTGCTGCTTTCCTGGCTCGAGACAGTCATCTTCCCTGCTTCCTGCCTCCCTGAACCCCTTTTAGCTGGCTTCTAATGAATGCTCTGCTGGGCCACATTTCTAGACTAAACTGGAGTGAGGCAGAGAGTACATAAACAGACTTTCCCACTTTTACTGATAGATTCAAGGGATGTCACCCGGACTCCTGAACTGCTCTCCATATTTTCTTCTCTGCCAGTCACACTCCGTATTTTCTTCTCTGCCAGTCACCTGGAGCCAGGACACCAAGAAGTGTCTGCATTACCTCTGGGTAGCCCTTGGAAGTCTGAGGGTGACCCTCTGCACCATCGTATTACCCTAAATTTGACCTCCATTCTCACTCTGAGACACTCCTTTCCTTTCTATCCTCTTCTCTGGGTAGAATTTTGCCTCAGATCCTTAATTCTTGTGGCAGGAATCAGATAAATATGGGCAAAATTCCTTCTTTTAACAGAAATTTCAAGGCATGAGCAATCTCCTAATCTCTGTCCTTCTGGGACCCTCCTCTCCATGTCAAACATGATGAAATTTCTAGCTCCTGACTTCTGTATTCTCTACCTTCTTTGCTGCCCACCCAGAGGTGCCTCTGTGGTGGATTTAAAACTGATGGTTAACTTAAACAGATGAACTGAAATCAGCATGGTGCTGAGTGTAGATGAGGATTTTCCCAGCATAAAATGCTGGTCCTTGCTTTGAGCACCCTTCCTGGCTCTAGAGGGGAAGATGTTGTGCTGTTCAGTCTTCAGGAGAAGCTTGTCATGATGGTTTCCTGATATGAAACTGGCTGTTTTCATCACTGGAGAAGCTTGGGAGCTTGTTGGCACTGAGGATGGCTGTGGTACTTTTTGGAGGAGCTCTAGTCCTTACTTTGTCACTTCCAGGCTCCATTGCGGAACCCTCAGCCTACTGGCACAGACCCTTCACTCAGCTGGCACAGACTTTCTAGCTTCCATTGCTGACCTTTGGGCCTTCCCAGCACAGACCCATGAAACAGACTGGCTTGAACCATTGTGGTGGGCTCTCGGCCTCCAGCTGGGCTCGTGGGAGGCACTGTCATGGGGTCCAGGTCTTCAGCTGGACTCATGCAGGATTTTTGCCATGGCACACAGGTCCTTGACTGGATTCTCTAGATTTTTAGTGTGTGGACCAATTTCCTGTATGTTCTTTGTATTTGACTCCTTGGATGGCCATTATAAATAATACTATAAATTATGTGCTCTGTATGAAATTGTTTTCTTTGCAATCCCTGGCTACAACAGCCTCCAAACCTAGTCCAGCTTCTTTTGAGTCTATCTCAGTCTAGAGAATTAATTTAAGGTCAGTTTCTAACTTCTTCCTCAAGTTCCCCTGAGGGAATCATCAAACCTTAGTCTAAGACTTGAGTGTGGATTTAAAAAAATCTCATTAATATTATCTTACTATGTGTCTATAATGCAGCAGATACTTTAAGATGGACATTTAATGTGATGAAATAATTATGACAAGAGTGGATTATTTTTATTGCCCTGTATTTTTTTGGTACTTCTGTTGGAAGAAATGTCTATGCTATATGTAAGTTTCTTATCAAGTTGGACAAAATTTCTAATTTTCCAAAGATTTATGCCAGAGTTCTAGAAAAATAAATTTCAAACACTGGGAAAACATTTCCTGTTCCATACAAACAAACCCAGCTCTCTTTTCCTAGCCTTCTCTGTTGTTTCCTGAACCCTTCAAAATCCTATTTGCTAGCTTTCCCTTCTCTTCCTTTTCCAAACCATCATGAATTCGCTGCTATAGATATGTAGGAAAGAAGATTCTGCCTGGAAAGTAGTGATTTCTTCAGACGCTGAGGTCTTCCAGGAAAGTGCATTTCTTAGTGATTGAGCTCCTCCTTTACTTTTGTGTACCTTTTAGATTCCTCACACAAGAGAAACAATGTGATAGTTAAACTTGTGTGTCTGACTTATCCAAGAGTCAAAAGCATCATACCACACTGATATATGTGTACTAATGTTCATAGCAGCACACTTTACCACAGCTAAATCTTGGAAACAGCCCAAATGCCCATCAACAGATGAATGGATAAAGAAAACGAGGTGTTTGTATATGAGGGCCTATTGCTTTGCCATAAAGAAAGATAAACCTGAGTCACTGGTAGGAAAATAGATGCACTTTGAGACCATAATCTCAAGTGAGACAAATGGGTTATGTAATTGTACACAGCTGGTAAGTGACGGCATTAGGAATCAAAGCAGAGGCACTGACATCAGGACTCAAGCCTACCCTCCCCTCTCAACACTATGTCTCCAGTAAGACAATCCCCCAAAGAATTAGTATCTTAATAAGGAATTAGGAAGACAAACCTGAATATCAGATTGAGCTCACTGTTATTTTTACTAAGTTATAGAGATAATTTAACTTCCTTATCATTCAAGACATTCTTCAAGTTATCCCTCAATGACATGTATGGAAACTTTTCTACATTAGTACCCACACTCTACCCATTTTCTATACTAGTACCTATACTAGTACCTACAGTAGTAAATAGATTTCCATTTTACCTACAGCTCACCTTTTTTTCTATTATGAGTGTACTACTGCTTATTTTTAAAGTACATGAAATTAAATGATAGTTTTCCTATAGGTACTAACAGATATCTGTACATACTTAAGAGAAATGCCCGAGTACATAAAAATTTGAGAGATTTATTACATTTTAGTAAAGGAAATCATTTATCTTTTATTTGATTTAAAAATCAACAGTGTCTGCATCTTTCTTTTCTTCTCTTCTCTTCTCTTCTCTTCTCTTTCTTTCTTTCTTTCTTTTTTTTTTTTCAATACCAGGAATGGAATTCACAACCTTGCATTTGCCAGGCAGGTGCTTGCATTTTTCTTTTCTTTACTTTTTTAAAAAATAGTAAAATCCAACAAAACAAGACAGAACAAAGCCAATCAAAATAATGCGCAGAACTGGTACAGAACTTCAAAGCAGGATACCAGGAAAACAATAATAGCTACCATAGTATATCTGGTTATCTTCACAATAGTTGTCCATTCAATCAGGTATAGCAAACCGAAAACAAAACACAATCAAAACAGAACGTTGAATAAAGCAAAGTAATTAATCAGAACAAAGCAAAATGGTGAAAACAATCTTTGACTTCAAAGACAAGGCAGAAGGGAATCCCCCATATTTGCTGTATTGCATACTGTCATCCTCCAAGGGATGCTCAGACCGCTGGTCTCAGGCATGCTAAATCAGCCAAACAATACGAGCATTTAGTTGCTATTAACTCAGGCTGACCTCGGAACCATCCGGTTGCGGTGGAGTGAGTGGGAAGGTGGGATATGGACAGTCTGACTCTCGGCCCGCTCGTCAGTAGGTGCACAGGTGGGGCTATCTGACTTTTCTCCCTCAGGAACAAGCACAACTTATGCAGCTTACCAGGAAGGCTGGCTAGTTGATTTCTTGGTTGGTCCCCCAGGTTCCAGCATGGCTGATTCCTGGGAGATGCTGAGCTGTGCTGCTGAGCTGTATCCCTGCAATTTTCTTTTTCATATTGAGAGTAATGAGGCTATAATTCTTCCTGATAGATGTTACTAAGGTGAAAAGTCCCAGGTTATGAGACTTTGCATATTTGTAAACCATTTGATGAGTTTCCTTAGCAAGTTGGATCAGCAATTCACTGCTTTGACAGATTTTAAATTCACCAGCAGATGTTGGAAGGAATTCAGAAAATCCAGGGCTGGAAAGACATTGGCATATAGAAAAACAGTCCATAAGAGAAGCAAGAGGAAGGGTTTCACATCTCCTACCCTTTGGGAAACAGCTGAAAGGCTTAGAGAAAGACCTGGATCATGTATACTACGTCACTTAAGAAAGGGATTAGAGGGCCGGGGATTTAGCTCAGTGGCATAAGTGCCTGCCTTGCAAGCGCACAGTCATGAGTTCGATCTCTGGTACCAAAAAAAAAAAAAAAGAGAGAGAGATTAGAGTGGGCTGGAGATTTAGTTCAGTGGCACAGAGTGTACCTGGCAAGCATGAGGTCCTGAGTTCAAGTCCCACACCCTCCCTCAAAAAAAAGAAACAGAAAGGGATTCGAGTCAAACTCTGCCTCAGGTGGGAGATGCAGTTTGTTTGAAGAGGCGGAAGGCATAGACCTAAGGGTCTAGCTCTACCTAGAAGACCTCAGAGCCTTCCCATCTCGGTGGCCTGACCCAACAGCTACAGAAGGACCCAGCTCTTCCCCGAAGGCTTGGGATTCCTTAAATAGACTTCAATGCTCTTTCATGCTGAAACCCTATACCTTGTTCCTCATCCTCACAGAATTATTGATTTTATCTCCAGTTGTGTACAATGGAGGATCCATTCAGCTACTATTATTTTCCTTAGTAGACTCTGCAACAAGAGCAGGGAGGTCTAGTGCGTTCAGGTCAAACGTATCTACCCTCCAGGTCAGCTCCACCTTTTGCAGATTGTGTGATTTGGCATGACCTGCCTAGTCTTGCCTTATCTGTAATACAAGGATAATCATACTTTAAGTTCATGGCTCCTGTGAGAACCCAGTCTGACACAGATAGGGCAGGCGAGAAAGTTACTTTTCTCCCTTAAACCACAAATAATGTTTCTTTTCAAAAGAGGATTATGAAAATTGGCTTCAGTTTTTCTGTCTTGTTGGGGAGGACAAGCATTTTTCTTCAAGTAGTGTTATATTTGATAGCTCGTGAGGGTGGAAAATACCTTTTGCAGTCTTGGCTTTCCTTTCAATAAATCAGTCTTTTGCCATGGTTGGGCTCAAACCCAGGGCTGCGTGCGTGTCAGGCAGGTGGGCTTCCCTGAGCTGCACCCTCAGCCGGTTAGTCTTTTATACAACAGCGCTTAAAAATTGACTAGCGTTTTTGCTTTGTAGTCCAAAAACATAAGGGAACTTACTTAGCTAAGCTTTGTTGAATTTGGCCAAGAAGTGTAAGCCCAAACTCCTTCAAGAAAAATTTGGATTCCTTCCTGATTTTCCATTCCAGAACTGTAAATAAGTCTAAAAAGCAAAGACAACACATAACATTGTGCATCGGGACCTAATGCTAACAGCATCTTGCGTCTGTAAAAAGTCTTACAATATATAAAAACCTTAAATATGAAAAATAGTGCTATTAATCTTTCAACACTTTGCCCTCCAGGCCCCACCCCTTAAAGCTGTTTTGTCAATGCGGATCTAAAGCTCACAAAGTCATCTAACTTGTTGGGAGACATACATTCCAAGTAATGAAGGCCAGGAGGCAAGAATGAACCATCAGAGTCCAAATCCTACATTCTTTCCACTACTTTTTGAATTGCCTTGAAATGTGTGTATTTCTATATTACCAACCAATGCTAGGTTTTTCTCAAAACCAGTAGTTTTAATTGTATCTTCCTGCAAGGTAGAAAAGTGAGATACCAATGATGTGGAGCAAGGTGGGAGATTTTAAAGACAAAGAGGAAGAGGTCTGTAACTGTTATTTCTATTTCTACTCTTCCTATTACTTCTACCAATAACCACCATGTGTTGAAAGCTCTTCCTTTGCCACTTTCTAAACATCATCTTTAATTCTGTCAGCATCCTGAAAAGGAAATTTTATTGTTTTGTTTTGGTTTTGGGGTTTTTTTTTCTTTGTAAAAGAGGAAACTAAAACATGGAAGTTTTAAACAACTTGTCAGAGCAACTAAATGTTATTGCCAGAATTTAAACCCAGGCTTTAGAGTCTGGTGGACACTCGTATGAACACTTTTACCTCCAGTCTGGACTTCTCTGTGGAAACGGTTGGTCAGGGGAGAGGAGTTTAAGAACAGCTGCTAAGTGGGGCAGACAATTCACCTGGCAGGGAGGCACGTGTCCTTCCTAGGCTGAGGTTATCTAAACTATAAGCTTTCACAATATGGGGTAGATGCCAGCAGGGACTTGGAGCCTACGAAAGTGCAGATGGGCTGAGTGGGAAGATACTGAGGGTCAGGGGAAAAGCAAAGAGCAGCCCCTGACATGGAGGAGTTTCCTGGAACATCTCTCAAGGCTAAAGCAATGTGAACCACTGACACCTCTCAAGACTAAAGCATACCACTCCAGAATACCTGTAAACACACCCAAGAAACACAAACAGTATCTGTTAAAAACAAAAGCCATAGACTGAGGGTAAGGGTATGGCTCAGGAGTAGAGTTTGCTAGGATACATGAAGCCTTTTTTACAAACCCTAGTGTGCAGGGAGGGTGGGGTGAGACAAGTTAAATTTAACAGTATTTAGTTGAACAAAGAGCAATTTCCTTCCTTGCTCTCTTTCGTGGTACTAGAGACTGAACTTGGGACCTTGGATCTACCAATGAGCAACACTTCCAGACATTTATTTATTTATTTATTTATTTATTTATTTAGAGCCATGTCATAGTTGATATATTGTGTCAACTTGAGAGGTCTAGAAGCTTTACTGAGTGACTCAGCAGCTCTACATCCTGGCGTGTAGAGAACAACAGTTACCATTCTAGGATATTGTACATTGTGTCAATTTGAAAATTTCTGAACTTTCAGTGATTCAGAGGGGGTGGGGAGGGTCCCTAGTTTGTAACATCCTCAACCTGGGCAAGGGGAGGGGACCTAGGTGGTGTGAGTGCTACCCTGCCCCAGGGGAGCAGCCTGAATGCAATAAAAAGCAAATGAGGAGGGGCTGATTGCTGCTTCTTCAGAGGGGCTGCTGTCTTTGTCTTCGCTTGGGCCTTAGATGTTGGCTCCTGGTTTCTGGCACATACTGTTTGGCTTCTATATGCAACTCTTCAGGTTTTGTCATATACTCTTCAGCCTTCCATCATACATTCTTCAGTGTCCCATTATAGACCCATCGGCCTCCTGATACAGACTTGCACGGGACACTGCAGTAAGCTCCAGCCCTTGGGCTGGACCCATCCGCCTCTAGTGTGCAGACCCCCCTCTGCATGCTCTCATTTGACTTTGTGACTGACCACTGTAAGCCAATCTTGTAACTTCTTACACATTTGTATCTTATGTTTTACCTATTTCTCTAGTATACCCTGACTGATTCAAGACATGTTCTCACTAAGTTTCCTGGGCTTGCCTTCAACTTGCAATTCTCCTGCCTCGGCCTCCTGAGTAGATGAGATTACCATGTCTGGTTAGAACAATTTCTTTATTGAGAACCATTAGAACCAAAACATGCTAGAGAAACTCTGGTTTTGAAAGACGTCCAGGTAGATTTTATGGCCAGAAGATGGAAAGTAAGTGCGGAGACAGCTTGGATGATTCCATACAGTTCATTTGAACATGGTTTGAATAGCTGGTTGCCTGTAACACACTGAAGCTTGGTTACTATTACAGAGACTCAGAAACTCATTCTGACAAAAGTATATTTTTAACTGGGTTTTAGTTAGTTGGCCTGGTTAGTTAGATTTCAGTTCATTAAGTAAGGACTCATGTATAAAGATATCTTCAGGCCAAATTTAATTTAACATTTCAAACCTCAAAAATAATTGAGCATTCTCTGGCTATACATGATTGCTACTTTTTAATCAATTACCAATTCATCTTTGTGCTATTCTTTTCCTTTCTAGATTAGGTTGATTAAAGTATATGAAAATCCTAGATTTACCCTTATTTTTTCTCTGCAGCCATTCCAGAGCAAAGACAGCACTTCCCTAAATCACCCAACACAGCCTTGATTCTGTAATAAATCCTTTCTAATACTCCTCTCTGAAACTTGCTGAGAGCTCCATAATATGCTTTATCTCTAGATGCAACAAACAGTACACACAACGTGTTTGTGGAGATATTGTGACTTAGATGGCGTACATTGAAACTAAAGTGTGTGGTATGGTCCAGGAAACTTGTGTTTTGGCTTAAAATACTACCAAAATGACCAAAAAAGTCAGAAATTTATGTCCTCAGTTTAGATCTCACTGCTGGAGGTCAGGCTCTTAGACACACAAGGATGAATTCAATGTCTCTACCTCACTGTTCATTATAGCACTTCTCAAAAGTCAGATAGCACCCTTTTCTTTATAAAGTACTCAAGGTCAGTTATCTTGTTATAGCAACAGCAATTGCACTTAATACAGGATCAAGCTTCATTGCTGATATGTGAGCAGTGAATTGTGTACTTAATGAAGTTTAGCCTTAAGGGGCCTCTGAACTCTGTGAATCCGTGTCATTCTGTCCCACTGGCTATCTGCTTAGGTCTTCCAAGGAGATTCAACCTTAACGATTTTTCTGTTATGGAGTCTAATCCAAAACACCAGGGGCTGACTCTTAGATTCTTGCAAATATTTCCTCTTAATCTCTTTGCCACTGTTTCTAAGGCTGGGTATATCTACCTCTTTGCCAAAGTACTAAGGCAAGACCCAGAGTTAAAATACAGAACAAATAGAGTTCTCTTCTCATATCCCAAAATACCAAAACACTTCCAGGAGCCTCAGTTCCAGCTCAGAGAAGCCAAAAGTCTTCACCATGAAAGGCAGAGTGTACACTTGCTAGACCCTTTGCAACATGGTAGAATTTATAGACTCTTCAGGGCTTCAGACTCAGCAAATGTACTCCATCCTTCCTCCTGCTCGGCGGCTCCTGTGACCTATTCAGTACCAAGCTCCTCATTGCTAAGGTCATTTTTTCCAAGTCCTTCAGGCATAGCTTCATCTGGATGCCTGAAGCCAAGAGAGTTCAATTAACCATGCTGCTGGATTAGGTGTCTTTGGTCTACAGAGGAGACCCCAGCTTCTATTCCAAAGAAGGCTAAACAGATATCAACTACCACAAGGGCCTTTTGTTACATCTACTAGGTATATTGGGTCTAGAGGTAGAGAACTGGAATCATGCTGAAGATAAAAAAGAGAAGGGGGGGCCTAGAAGCCATTTTGAGGTGTTCCGTAAGGATTTTAGCTTCCCAAATTTGTCCATCAATATGTTTCTTACAACATGTTGAGAAACACTCAACTTTATCAGCTTTATTAGAGTGATAGGTTATGAACTCTAGCATAACCAGAGTTCTTAAAGATGCTCAAACATCCAAGGGCAAATGGACCAGATCTTGCTCATAACCAAATTTTAGAGAAGGCCGCTATACTAGAGGATTTCTATGAGCTAGAAATCCTCAAGACTCTTCCACAAAGGCCTTTTGCATGCATTCCAGAGCTGACTGTCGAAGACCCAGGAACAGCTGCAGTGACAGCCCCTGGAAAGTACAGTGTTCCCTTCAATGTTCATTTTATGATTTCTACCCCAAATCAATGTATTATTGATTTGAGATAGAATGTATTATATACTTTTTATTCCAAAACCTAATTGTGTGAAGAATCCATGTCAGACGAAGATTCCCGGGAGACATAAGGGGAATCACGTGCAGTCTAGGTCACAGCCTGCCTTTGGCTGCTTAAGTGTCTCTATCGGAAGGCCGGGAGTGAGTCTGATTGAAGTCGGGGCTCGCCAGCGTCAGGGAAGCCTGCAGGACGTGGAGTGGGCACTGGGTGTCTGACAGAGGTGTGCCAGGCAAGGTGCTACTCTCCACTTTTCAGCTCTCGCAGCCACCTCCAGCTCCCACCAGCAGGCAAGGTGAATCCCTCCTGTGGAGTGAGGCGAGTGTCCTTACTGATCCAAAAGTGGGAAATGAGGGGAAGCAACAAAGTCATCTGCCCGTAGTTAAGTCAAGCCAAGTGTGAGGAGGACTCTCTCCTGGGCATGCTGTCTGGAGGTGTGACAGGTGCAGGGTGACTGCATGTGGCCTTGGTCTCAGAGGCTCCCTTCAGCGACTGCTCACTGGGCACCAAGTGATCCTGACACCATTTTCTTCTTCCCAAGGGTGCTACTCCTGCCTCCCAGTCTCCTGGACCCAGTTTCTCCTGTCTTGGAGGAAGATGAGTGCTCTTACTTTGGTGGAGTGCATTCTCCTGATGCTTCTCAGCAAGGGGAATTATTTTTTTAAAAAAAAATTTGCTTAGAAAATGTCATGCATCATGGAGATAAATAATTTCCTTCAGAGTTCTAAAGCAATTTCTCTATAGCTGATCCAATATAGCTTATCAGAAGTCTAAAGCCAATATTACACCCTATTCTTTCTGTATTACTTGTTCCCTTTTTTCTGGAAACTGGTAGAGTATTTTCTTCCTCCAAAAGATTTTAAAACACTGACCCCCCCATTCTCTTCCTATCCTTAACATATGGGATTTGATTAATTTGGCTTTAAAAATTTCCTATACTTTTGCTGCATTTTTAAAAATCTCTTATTCTTTTTGCTCTAGTCTCTGAATGAAACCTCAATTTCAAGTTTTTAAAATTTATTTCAAACTGTCAGTATTTAACTTCTTATTGCTGCTATGACAAATGACCATAAACTTAGTGATATGTCACATAAATTTATTATCTTACAGTGCTTAGGAATGGAGGTCCAAAGTTGGTTTCACTGGGCTAGAATCACGGTGCCAGCTGATCCGTGTTCTTCTGGAGGCTGAGTGACACCTGGTGTCCTTGCTTTCCCAGCTTCTGGAGCCCGTCTGCCTTTCTTGGTTTATGGCCCTTTCTCCCTGCTCAAAGCCAAAAGGGTAGAAATAGCTCTGTGTCCTGCTTTTATCCTTACATCTTTCCTTGAATATCATACTCTTGCTTCTCTCCAATAAGGATGCTTGTGATCCACTGGGCTTTCCTGGGTAACCAGGAGATAATCTCATTCAACAATTCTTAATCACACCTATAAAATTCACTTTGAGGTGACATATTCATAATTTGCAGAGCTAGGACACAGTGTGGGGGTGTGTGAGAGGACAATTAGCTTGCCGCAGACAGGGTCTGACCAGGCTCCCTAGAAAGTCTCCAGCTGAACTGGTGATGTTCTGGCTGGCCGCCAACATTCTGAGACCTGAGGGCCTTCAGAGGGCTTGGGGGAAGGCAGTCTCAGCACCCGTGTGCAGAGGACAAGTCACTTGATCTCTCTGATTTGCGTATAGCATTCATAGCTTTAATGAATCTGGTTTTCTCCAACTCAGAAACTCTACTTTCTAGAACAGACAACAGGGACTCATGAATTCTGTCTTATTCTAGTTGTCTTCTTTGATTTCTGGGTTAAATGGTACCTGGTACTATAATTCAGGAGTCTCTTGAGGGTTCTGAGGTGTGAATCAGGTTGGCCCTCGGTTTACCTGACTGACAGCTCAAGACTTTCATGTTTCTTTTGATTCTGCCATTTACCTTTCAAAAGTTTGTGTTGTAGCTCCCAAAATTTTCTTGCTGCCGCATCCTCTCCTAATCACTCTATATTTGTGGTTTTATGTTTTCATAAAAAGCCTATTATAAATTTAGCACGATTAGCTGGGCATGGTGTCGCACTCCTATAATCCCAGCACTTGGGAGGCTGAGGCAGGAGGATCATTTCGAGTTCAAAACCAGCCTGGGTTGCTTTGGGAACAAGTAATACAGAAAGTGAGCTGAAGGCCATTTTGAACTGCATAGCAGGACCCTGTCTCAAAAAGACACACACAAAAAAAAATGTAGCACAATTTTAGGCAGGACTGAAATCAGAGAGGTATGTGTGTGTGTTCTCTCAATCCTGAAAAAACATTTTACTCAAATGTTGAAAACATTTGAAAATGTTTTCATTTGAAAACGTTTCAAATTTGAAAACATTTTATTCTAATGAGTTGTTCAAATGGTGTTATTTCTGACCTGTGTAGCCAGACACGGAATCCAGTGCTCTTACTAAAATAAAAAATTTCAGTTACCAGGTTTGTGTATCCTGCCCTGGCTGCCTAATTCCACACATTCAAATTTGACTCAGTGCTGTAATTTCCTGCCAGATACTAACTCCCGGCTTCACCTCACAAAGCAGGAAGCAGAGTCCGGCGGGAGTCTTTTGGAATACAAGTAGCATGGTTTTCATAGTAGTAACCTCAGATCACCCCTATTCCTTGATGCCTCCCAGTGGGATGAAAGTGTACAGGCCGCAGGATGAGGTGTCAGGAATCTGAGAGCCAAGACTGTTCAGCTCATCATCTCCAAGCCCGTGACTGAGAAAGTAAGGAAACGCTGGTTTCCTGTGTACTCGCTCTAGCCTAGTAATGCCTGGTCTTACCATCTCCTTCTTTTCTCCCAAATGCCTGGCCCTCTGACTGTCTCCCGTCACCTTACCTTTGTGTTGCTTTGGTGGGATTTCCAGGTCTCAGCCACTCTGAATCTCCTCCAACTGCCAGGGATTCTGATTCAAGTCACCTCAGCTCTAAGAGCCTTATACTGCTAATGCATTTCATATTCACAACAAGCCTACTATTATTATTCCTGTTTAACAGAGGAAACTGTGGTGCAGACGGGTCAAGTAGCTGACCAAGGTCTCACAGATGTGAACCTGAGTAATCTAACTCCAGAGTACATCTCTTTTTATTACTGTGCTATAGACGACTTATAAATCATCCATGTGCCAAACACTGTCTCTGAGATAAACATATCAAGAGATGTACACAGATTGGTATGGGTAGACATACTCAGCCCTCAGAGCAGCGCTAGATCAACCAAATAGCTGAAGAGGAAGAATATTGAAAAACTGAACAACAAAATTAGCAACTTGACTTAATGGACACATGTGGATCATGTACCCAAGATCTGGGGAAAACATCCACTTTCCAAGTACTAAGTTCTAAAAAGTTCTAAGTTCTAAAAATAATTCATAAAACAGATCTTAATTTTTTTCCAAAGCATCAGAATCAGGTCACATTCTGTGAATACAATGAGATTAAATTAAAAATCAATTAAAAAACAAAATCTTCTATATCTGAGAATCTTAAAGCACATTTAAAAACTCATGGATCAAAAAGTGAATTGTACAAAAGAGTACAAAGTATTTACAAGTAACACTAAGGAAAATACAATATTTCAAAACTTGTGTGATATATTCAAAGTGGTATGTAAATGAAAACATATAGTTTTAGTGCTTTTTTTTAGAAAAGAAAGATTGAAAATTAATAAGGTAGGCATTCAATTTAAGAAGTTAAGAAAAAAATAGTGAGATAGATGCAGAAAATTGCATATAAATAATATATGTAAGAGAAGAAATACATGAAATAGAAATTACTTTCAACTAGGATTAGCTGGCAGGGTGCTCAGTATTAGTGGAAAATAGAATCCCTTAAGGTATAAGAAAATGGTCTAGGACACACATTCCTCTCTCTCCTACTTTAAACTCATTAAATGGATTTGACAGAAAGCATTAGAAGATACTTGTTTTTTTAAAAAAACCACTTTTTTTCTAATAAATCTAATAGCACACTTTCAAAGGAAATTTTGAAACTTTTAAACAATGAAAGGTAATATAACTCATAACCCTCTTATCAGGTGACTGCCATTAACTGCTAACATTAAAATGTTTTCCGGTCTTTGTTCTATATGTCTGAAGGTTTGTACATGTCTGCATATAACTATATGATTATTTTTAAATTAGGCCTCAAATGGCACACATCTATTTGTATTCAGTTATTTAACCTAAAATTCCATCAGCAGCACATATTCTTCAAATGCTTTGATGGCTATGTTAAAATTTAATTTTACTGGTGGAAATGTCACACTGCTTGTGATCATATGCCAACACTAGACAGTGTCCCCAGTTCTGTGGTGGAGTCATTTAGTCAACATTTATTCAGAGCCTGTGGACACACTAAATCTAAATGAGATTGAGCAAGTGCGATTCGTCTGAAGAACTGGAGGGACTGACTTGCCAGAAATCTGTTCACAAGACGGCTGAGGCACCTTTGGGAGAATTTCAAAAGGGGCTGGATATGACGCGCTCTGGGGCTTGGTGGAGTGGGAAATCCTTGAGCCGTGAGAAGAGTGGCCACTCCGAGGCCAGCATGGTATTCATACCTCACGCTGTCTCCTGGATCAAGCACTACCACACTCATGTTTGAGTGCTTTGAAGAATTAAGCATTATGAATTAGTTTTTATAGGAAGTTGAATGAAGTGCCATATAACTCTGGGGTCTAATTACCTTGCCCTTAGAAGCCTCTAATAAAGAATCTATAAAGGAGAGACTTTGGTTGGGTCATTTTGTTGCAATGAATAAAGATGTACAGATTTAGCTTGAGTTTTACTGAAATGACCCGCACAATGATGAAGTAGGGAGCACATCCAGGAATCCAAGAACACAAGCTGGTCTTCATAGTCACGGTCACTGCTCATTGTGGACAAAGGCACATGGAGGAGGGGACCTCAGGAACAGCAGTCCGTAATGCCTCCCTCCCAGATGGCCACCGTAATTAACATGAAGCAGGCTCTCTCTCAGCTTTAAATCATTGTCCTCACAGCAATGCTTTGTTCTGAGCTTCCTAGTTCAAATTCGCAAGTGTGAATCTTATTTGGGCAATGTTTACTCCAGGCTGGATCAGACTGCTAGCATGACCACAGGCTTCCCAGGCTGGGGAGACACTCCTGGTCCGGCCAGCCGGGTCCAAGGTAGGAGGGTCATGTGTTGCACGACACAGCTGGCCTTCAGAATGCTCATGTCAGCAAAGGCTGTGGACAAGGGCTTCCCTTACAGGAGATGGTTGGCCCACAGGCACCCCCGGTCCTGCAGACCACTGTCTGGTTTTGGTGCAGGGCTAGCGCTGACAGTGTCACAGAGGATACCGGTGGAGAAGTGGCAGGAGTGTTGAGGCCCGGAAGGTCTGTGATGGAGACAGCCCTCGGCAGAGCAGCAGAGGTGTGGCATAAACATCAGCCCTGAGTACTCGCCAGGCCCACGGCCGGTGGGGACATCGGAGGCATGGCTGTTGTCCTCAAAGGAGCATGGTGCATACATGAGCAAAGTTTATATATAAATGTTCTACTCGAAATTTTTTTCTATTTATCAGTGTAATAGTAACTCCCATGGCACAGGTTTCAACTGGGAAATGATCATTTTCTGTAGCACCCAGCTGCTTATGGATATAAGGCTAAATCTTCCTGTCACCATGAGGAACAAGAAAATGAGACCAAGAGTTAATTAGGTGACATCAATTTATATAAAATTCTCTCTGGAGTTTCGTCACTGAAAGTGCTCTGGCAGGATGTTTATAGATATTTAATGTTGGGATACCTGCAGAAAAGTCGTATGCCTTTAAAAACTCAATAATAAAAATATTCTTAAAAATATTTGTAGTAAAACATGTTCAATAAACCTCAAAGATATTAGAAGAGTTGGAACAATAGTTGTTGATGACCTGAATCACTCATAGCTGGTATTTTGGTGAATTTCCTTCTAGATTTAGTTTCTAGCCCAAAATTTAATTATATGGTATAGCAAACAAACAAATGCTTTAAATAGATATGCTTATACTTAAAAATATAAATTTGTAATCCACCTTTATTTGGTTGTATTTTTTTTTCTTCTATTTTTGAAAACAGGAACTATGTAGCTCACACTGGTCTTGAACTTCCTATATAGCCCAGGCTGGTCTTGTATTCATGCTGATCTTCCTGCCTCAGCTTCCCAAGTGCTGGAATTATAGGTATGCACTCTATACCCAGCTTTGTAGCTTGCCTTTTTAGGTAACATTATCAATTTCGAAAATATCATTTGTAATTACCGTATAATTACATAATGTATCACTCTACCCCTTCCCCTCAAGTTAGGCCTTGGCTATTTATAATGTTCCAGTATATGAAGCAATGTTGAAATTACACAGAGTTACATAAAGTTTTGTCTCACATTCTTATTTCTGTATTACAGATTCTACAAATGGCTTTGTTTGATCAAAGGATATGAGTATTTCTGAAGTTTCTGGCACATATAACTTTGAAAAAAATTCTAAATAAAAAGGTAGTACAGTTGGAAATTCCAGTGAGAATTGTACATTTCAAAAATTGACCCAAGGTATACTAAATGTAAAAAACACTGTCATTTGAAAATTGTCCTCAAGTATATACAGTGGATGTAAGACTTAGACAGCTGTTCGTATCTTGATAACGGAAACATTCTTATCCTTATTCAAATGATTCCAGGCTACACAAAAAAGAAAAAAACATAGTAAATCTTAAGTTTGGCTTGATTAATTATCTGTAATCTAAGTAGCAATTACACTTATATTTTATATCTAAAAATGACAGAATAGGAGAATATCTATTTGAAACTTCTATGAAAGACATTATACATATTAAATTGCTAAACCAAAGATACAATTTTTATTTATTTTTTTTATTCTATACTTATTAGCAGTTGCAACCATAACTAAACTAACATAAGTAGTTTAGCAGATAAAGTTGAAACAGTCTCAGTAGGATAAAGATACACTTCCCCTCTTCAAATTGCACGTTAATGCATACAGTATAAAAATGATTTAGGAGTTTGGAGAAGTCATGAGGAAAAAGTTCTACGCCTTTAATTAACTTATGAACAAGCAAACTCTTCATCATTGGTAGAATTTCTTCATGCTTTGGGGTCTCTCTCTACACAGAACAATGAAATGCTGCTCGTTCAAAACCACTGTATTGCCCTCCCATACAACACGGAATGTAGAGCTTGCAATTACTGAGTTGATTCAATTCATACATTCAGAGAAGTGGATGGACATATTCGAATATAAGAAAAATGGAGATTTTAGAGCTTGAGTAAAGATGAAGCCAGAGAAAGGGAGGGGATGGTGGAACTCTAGAAACTTTTGAATAATACTCATAGAATTTGGTGAAGTAGGAGTAACATGGGGAGGAATGGAGAGCTATGAGTGTCTGTTACCTGGATGATGACCGAATAGGTGCCACATAGTATCTTCGATAACTGAATGATTACTCTGATGAGGCAGACAATCACTTGAAGCCCGCTGAGTATCATGAGAATGGAAAACAAAATGACATTCCATTCCACCACGTGCGCAGGTTCCAGACACCAGTTCCATATGCTAGTGTTTGTAAGGAAACTGGGAAAGAGGGGGAATAAAGGTCAGTAAGACCCACCCCCAAATCTACACACTTGGTCCAAGGAGGAAGATACGGGGATTTATGTGTTTGGGAAATTAATAGATACTGCTAAAATTTATGATAATATTAATGCATTATTTTATTATTAACATTGAAGAACGGTATGAATAATATACTTGGAAACCATTCATTCATGCATGTACAGACTGAGCACACTGCATGCATAGGTCTGAACTAGAGACTTAGTTTGTTATAAGTTGGTGCCCACCTTGGATGCAATGTCAGTTTAATTGGGTAGCAAAACACCCACAGAAGAGTTATCCACCAGTGAAAGGCAGCCCATGTTAACACCAATGGAGGCAGAAAGTCTTTCCCAAGAGGTCAAAAATGGGTCAAAGATGAGATTAGGCTTGTACTAGACATAAAATCACACATAGTACAAAACAGCAAAGAGGAATTCTGTTAGCAATTCCTTGATTGTGGCCCAAGCCCTTAAAATAGTGTCTGTCAAACTTGAGTCTGCACAACGAGTGTCCAAAAGACTTAATCAGAAGCAGACTTCTGGGCCCATCCTAGAGTGTGTGACTTAGGAGGTTTGTGTGAGACAGTCTTTCCATTTCTAGGTCCCCAGGTGATGCCTTCGATTTGCTGCCACTCCAACCCACATAGTGATAACCTCTGATCTGGAACAGCTGCTGTGCCAGCTATTAAGAAAATCTGACTGCAGGAGGGAACACAGCAGATGGAAGATTTCAACAGGTCTAGTTTAACACAAGAATGTGAGAATTCAAACACTCACAAGAGTCTTTTTTTTTCCCTACACTTTAAATTTTTTTTTCTAAGTACATGTTTGTAGTACATAGTGTTTACATTCCTTCTGTGGAGTTGGTACATATATATAAGACACCTCAGATCCTTTTTCCTCTCCTATCCCTCATCCCTCCCGACATCTCTTTATCTCTTCCCGTTTAAGACAAAACCACACTGAATCAGCTTGACTGACTTGCCCACCTCTAGGTCTGCTTGGGCCATGAGAACTAGACCGGTGAATGGGGCTCTCTGAAAGACCCTTAAACAAAAACAATCCTCACAGCTGTGGGGCAGGACTACAAATAGATATTTATTCCCATGAGTTAACAGTAAGGTGGTTTTTCTCAGAACAGCAACATGAAACCTGAGGGCCAGCCATGTGGCTGAGGGTGTTGGTACCAAGGACGGCAAGAGTGATTTCCACCTTGGTGACCACTCTCTGCACCATGAACTCTTCTCTTTGTTTTTCTTCTTCCTTGCTTTATTTCTCTCCTATTTCTTTACTTTTAACTCTCATTTTCCTCCCTTTCTTTATTTCCTGCCCTCGAATGTTGGTGGAATCTCAGAGGCACTCTGAAAATTTTTTGACAGTTCTTGTGGTTCTTATCTTAAGCAGTAATGAGCACTGAATATGGAGTCAGCACTCCTGGGAGTACAGGATCTTGCAGAAAAACTTTACCTTCTGACATCCAAAGTTTTATCTGGATTATGGGGTTAATATATCCAATTATTGTGAATATTTGGTAAGAAGTATGTAAAGATGGATCGGATCCTATAAAATTCAATATAGATGAATGCCCATTTTGGCAAAGAATTAGCATTCATGAAAAGATACCAAACAAAAATCCAGGAGAAAGCCAGGAATATAGCTCGGTGGTGCAGCACCTGCCTAGCAAGTGCAAGGTCCTGAGTTCAGTTCAATGCAGTATAGGAATAAGTCAATATGTTCCAGTACACACACACACACACACACACACACACATGCACACACACATACACACACACACACACACACACAATCCAGGAGATAAAAAAAACTCTATTGAATGTATGAGCAGCAGAAACAACCAATACAAGGACACAATATAAAAACTAGAAGCTAAGACTGATGTAGGGGACCATAGATTCAGAAATACCTTAAAAATAAGAGAACATGGAAAATGGATCCAATACCTGATGGGTGATGCAAACAAGACTTAGCAAAGATTAATTGGAATTAGTGAAAAAAACCAGAAGACAGCAAAAATGGCATAAAAACCCACTTACAGAAATAAAAGCAGAAAACTTTCCAAATGTAAGGAAAGAATTTAATATATAGCTAATGAGGCACATTGGACCCCAAAGAGCCACAATCAGAAAAAATCTTCTCCGCAATACATCACAGGCAAAATCCCAGAAGTCCAGCACAAACATAGAATCTTAAAACCTGTTAGAGAAAAGCAACTAATCCCTTATAAAGGTTAACTCATTAGAATTACAGTAGACTCATCAACACAAGTCTTACAGACCAAGAGAGCAAGAATTAAAGAGCTTCATACTCTAAAAGAAAACAAATTTCAACCCAGATTGATGTGTCCTACAAAACTATGTTTCAGAATTGATAGAGAAAAGACAAAGAGCACCTGTCACTTTTCCATGACAAAAAGCAGCCAAAGCAATTCATGATCACCAAACCTCTGCTTTAAAGAGTTCTCAAGGATCTACTGAAAAGATACAAGGAAGCCAACAATGCCAAAATGTCTAACGGAATAAATGCCTCAAGCAATATGAATAGTTCAGGAGAAGGGGAAAAGAAAGGAAATCAGCAACAAGGAAATAATGCAATGTAGGAATAAGTCAATATGTTTCAGTAATAACTCTCAGCATAAATGGTATCAACATAAATGGTCTCAAAAGATACAGATTGGCAGGTTGAATCAAAAAACAAAACTCAATTGCATGCTATATACCAAAAATACATTTAATCCAAAAAGACATTAGAGACTAGAAATCAAAAGATAAAGACAACGTTCTATGCAACAGGAGCCTGAAAACAAGAAGGAGTAAGTTATCTTGTTTGTAGACAAGGCGGTCTTGAAACCAAAACTGATCAGATGAGGCAAAAAAGCTCATGACATGTTGGTTAAGGCAACAATTCAATAACAATTATAAATATATATGCACCAAACACCAATGCACTCAACTTTATAAAACAAACAGTACTGGACATAAAAGATAAACATCAATGTAAGTATAGTTGAGGACTTTAACACCATTGAAACACAAATAGATTAACTAGTAAAGAAAAAAACAACAAAAAATCACAGTTGAACTATATTGTCAAAGAAATTAATGCAATAGATATTTACAGAGTATTTCTCCCAACAACAACAAAATATACATGCTTGTCAGCAGCTCATGGAACCTTTTTCAAAATAGACCACATACTATCCCATAAAGCAGGCTAAAGTAAATATGAAAGAATTAAAATTATCCCATGCATAGCAGCAGATCATAGTGCAGTGGAATTAGAAATCAGTGGCAAAAGAAGCCACAGAAATTATACAAACAGATGAAAATTAAACAATATGCTCTTGAATAATCAAGGAAGAAATTAATTCCTAGAATCAAATCATAATGCAAGTACAACATACCAGAATTTATAAAAATAAGCATGGACATTCTTAAAAAAGTTAAAAATAGAGATTTTATTTGACCCAGTTACTCTCCTTCTAGACATCTTCCCAATACTGTTAAGGCATCATATTACAGTGACATATGCATGCCTGTGTTTATAGCAGCATAATTCACAATAGTTAAATCTTGGAAGCAGCCTATATGCTTATCAACAGATAAATGGATAAAGAAAATGTGGTATTTATATACAACGGAGTTCTACTCTGCCAGAAAGAAGAATAAATATGAGTCATTTGTAGGAAAATGGATGAACCTTGACACCGTCATTTAAGTGAAATAAATCAGACACATAAGCTTAAATATCACATTTTCTCTTATATGAGAAATCCAAAGTATAAATAAAAGAGCAAAATGAACAACTGATAATAGAAAATATGGAGATTGAATTTTAGCAAAAGGAAAAGGGATCAAGAGAGAGAAGGGGGAGAGAAAATAGATGGGAAGGGGATAAAAAATAATTAAGACATCTATTGTATACATGGACCAGCTTCCCACTGTGAAAGAAATCACTGTGCACTGTAAACATGTACTATAAAACGTGTTTTAAGAAATACAATGGATTCAGGATCCTCACCCGTCATCATATGAGTCAGTGGCAGCATCACACAGGCTGGGCAGCTGGCAGACTGAGAATATCACGTGACATAAGTGTCATTCAGGATAATGACACTAATAATGAAATTTGGCATGTCACAAAAATTTATTACAGCTCCTTCATACATTACTTCTATTTAATTCTCAATTCTGTGAGTTCAAAATGGTTATGTCTCCAGCTTACAGAGGCTCAGAGATATACAGATTTCCATCAAAGGTTATATAGCTGACTGGTAGGAGAGGAAATACTCAGGAACTATGAGCATCAGAGACCTATGCTCCAAGGGCAACATTTGCCCTAAGGCACCCATTGCTAATATTCTATTAGTTCCTACATGGGGAGGGAGTGTCTCAGTACTTTATGTCTGATTCTCTGTAGCACTTGGCCCAAATCTTAGTAACTATTTGCTAAATAATCCCACAAGTGAATAGCTGATATGTTCAATTTCAGTGTTGTCCATCATTCTACCCTGCATCTCTCAAGTTTTGCAAACTATAAGACCAGCGACTGGCTTACCCACATGACCTCCAAGTATTTTTATACGAAAGAGGCAAGTGAACAAAAGCATCAGACAGGAATGGTGGAGAGGTAGGTGGGCAGCCTAAGATTCACGCATTGAAAAGGGAGGCACTTTAGTAGCAGGGAAATTTCAGTGGCTGGTGGCATAAAAGCAGGGGTAAAGGTCTTCTCTCCACCCCAGAAGGAATTTGTACATTAAGGTCCTCTTTCCCGAGCCCCTTTAATCTCACAGGAGTCTCCTCTGATTACTCAGGAATCCCTGAGGTTACTGCCGGGGGCTCCTCTTACCTAAGGGAGACTCTTGCTTACTAACAGAGCATGTGGTCTTGTGTCAAATGTTCACAGTGAAGGAACTCTGGGCACAGATGGGGCCCTGCCATGGAGGCGCAGGTGTGCATGTGACTTCCCAGATAGACAAGGCCCGTGAACACAAAGAGCCGATCACTGGGAGCTGAGAAGAAAGTGTGACTTCCTCAGGGAATGGTACAGACACGCTCTCATTTTATTCCATTAGAATTCCGAGCACAGGATAAAGACAAAGAGAC
The DNA here is from genome assembly GCA_004027295.1 of Dolichotis patagonum. NCBI lineage: Eukaryota > Metazoa > Chordata > Mammalia > Rodentia > Caviidae > Dolichotis > Dolichotis patagonum. The sequence goes on along the minus strand of PVJX010002634.1, from coordinate 36,215 downwards.
CCTTTCTTATATCTCTTTCTGGGCCTGAGCTACCTCAGCAGGTACTGGACACCCAATAAAGCCAGCACAGAGCCAGAGGGAGGCACTCCGAGACCCAGGATCAGTTTGCTAGGTGTGCCCACAGTTTGGGCAAGCTCAGTGGGCTCCTGGCTCCTTCTACAACCTCGTAGGTCTAGTCATGTTCCTGGATCTCAGAGCCCACATCGCACTCATGCGGTTCTACCTCTGCGTTGCCCTGTTGCTGTAGCCCATAGTGGCAATACTGATGGGCACCACAGCTTCATCTCAGCCCTTTGCACCTGTCAGAAACCATGTGTCCAACCTGCCCACAGCATGAGACTGACCCAAATGCCAGTGGTTACCAGACCACAATAACCGTGAGGTCCTAAGATCCATGCATTGAATTCAATCCGACCTACTCTGAAACATGGGAAAACATACCTCTCCTTTGGGTATGTCCATGAGAGCCTCAAAATATTGACTGCATATTACATTAAAACATTGGACAAAGTAAACGTCTATTTAAAATTACTGATAAACTGATCTGGGAAGATTACACTACTGTAGCCAGTTAGAATCCCACAGTTCTTGTGGTAAATGGGCTTGGGCGTGAGCCTGGGGGTTTCTGGATTCCGAGCTTCTTGGTGTGGGGTTTACTCCTTACCGTCCTGCAGTGTTTTCAAATGCGTAGTGCCAGCCATCCCGGGTGCGGCAGTACGGGCCCTGGACAAGACCCAAAGCAGATATGACCAGGCAGTATCCAGAGAAAGTGATTCCAAGGGCAGAAAAGATAACTGACAGCAGTGTCTAAATGAAACACAGAAGGTTATTGCCATAGGCTGGGACAAAGGGGTAGTGTGTGTACATTTTCAAATGTGTACCCCCCGTCCACACCCACAATCACCTAGGTAATGACAAATGCCCATGAAAAAAAAATTATCCCAAATATAGTTGATCTTTATAATGCATCTGAAAATGACTATTTGTTTGCTGTCATATAGGGGGAATTAGATAATTTATTGCATTTTTTCCTTTTTTCTGGAATTTTGACATCACAATGAGGATCGCCTCTTACAGAAATGTGAAGGGATGTGATCGATCAAGCCTAGCTGTTTATAAAGACCTACTCTTTTCTAGATATGAAGAGTTCTGTACGAATGACAAGCTATCACCTCTGCTTTTATTCTGTGAAGATACATTAATATTTTCACATAGCGTGAGATAAAGGGGAACATCCTGTGTCAGCCTAGATATTCACATGACGGTGGGATTGAGGGGGAAAAGGGTGTTTTCATCAGAGCAGGGAGCAAGTAACAATCCCAGGCGGCTGGGCGCAGGCAGAGGTGTGAGGCAGGGCCAGGGAGGAGGTTCGGAAGACCGATTGCCATGGGCTCCCGCTGGGGAAGCACAGTGGACAGGACACAATCCAGCCTTCAGTGGCCGGAGTGAGCTCAGCTTGACAGACGCCTGTGTGTCAGATCGAGGATCTGGGCTTCCTTCTTGGCTAATGACATCTTTCCAACAATATTTTACTTAAAATTTTAAAATCTATAAAGAAGTGGAAAGTAGAGTACCACAAACCCCTGTATACCTTTTATCCAGACTCCCTTCCCCTGAATATTTTACCCTTTTTGTGGTCTCTGTATGTGTACATATACATGCACGTATTTACTGATACATTTTTGTTGCTGAACCATTTTAAAGTGCATTTGTAGACATTATAATCTTAAATTCATCAGTATGCATCTTTTCTAAGGATTGCACGTTTATTACTTTGTAATTCTTGAGAACTTTTCGTAAAAGATCCAATGAAGGTTTATGTACAAGGCTATGTCATCCTAGTTTCCTTTAATCTACACCAGTTTGACTTTTAGTTTGTCATAATGTCGATTGTTTGAAGGAAGTCCACCAACTGTCTTACAACTACCTGCATTCTGGGCTTTTCTTGGTTTCCACAAGTGGATGCAAAGGTTTTGCCAAGACCACTTAAATGATATGCTTTCTACTGTCTGCCTCTCGTGTGCTACTGGTGGTGCTAAGTGTGTTCTCTTGGCTAAGGGCATCCTTCAGATCTCTCCCCTGTACAGGAGCATTTTCTATTTTGCACTTAGTAAATAATTGGTGAGGTAGTACTTTGAGTCATTTCCTAGCAACATTTCCCTGATGGATCTGGCATCCCCTGATGAGCCTCCCACCCAGTGATCACCAGGGGTCACACTAAGGCTTGCAACATGCAGCTTTATAATTCTGCCATGTCTTGTATTTTATGTTATCACTTTTTTGCACAGAATTTTCATTTCCCCTTTCTCTCTCCTTTACTTTTCTCTTTCAATATTATTTTGGACTCATAAATTTTACAATAGAATGTGCTATAATCCCAACCTGCATTATTCTGGTAACTGTCCATAATTGGCCAAGGGAAAACCCATTTATTTACGTCAAGTCCTTTGACATGACACAACTGTTCCTGTTTAGAACAGCCCTTTCCTTTCCAGTGGCTCGGGCCCATTTTGAACTTACCCTGCCCTGTTTTTCTAAGAAGTCCTGAAACTGGTTTTTGAGCAAGGAAATGACATGACCAAATGCACTTTTGGAAGATGGCTTGGTAGGGGTGACAGCACATGAGCTGGAAGTGAGACAGCCCAAAGAGAAGGATTCCACACGGAGCCAACTTCATGCCAGGTGACAAGGACATACACAGGAGGAGAACACAGGCACAGGAGAAACTAAGTGCCTGAAGATGGGCCGAAAGAAGAGCTCTGAGTTAGGGCTTGGATGAAAAGGATACAGAAGCAGGGATATTAAAAAGGGTGGTTTGATTTGAGAGAAAAACTGATCTATTTTTAGATATGTTAATTGGAAGGCAAAGGTAAAAATCGCCATGTTATAGCTACTTGGTAAATCCACAGGCTGAGACCAGAAAAAGCTAGCACAACAAACCTGCGATGTGAGGGATGACACCCCCACCCCAAACTACCACACTTACCATGTACTTTTTGCTGCAGTTTTCACTCTGGCAACATTTATAGCGGTTATCATTGTCCAGTACAAGGAGAACAGCAGCTACGATAAGCATCTGTAAGGAGGGGAGAGAGAAATCGTGAGAAATGGAGCACAGGTTCACACTCCTGCTCCTGGTCAGAGGGCAGCGACTCCAAGCAGAAACGCCTGCAGTTGGGCAGATCTGGGTTCAAATCCTAGCTCTGCCACCAGCTAGCTGTGTGACTGTGAGCGTCCTTCCCTATAGGACAGTGTGAGAACCCACTTCACCGTGTTGTCACGAGGTAATACGTAACGTTTCAGCTTAGTGCTAGGTTTAGAGTAAGTGATTAATAAATATTGGCTATCAGTGTCATGGTTTGCAATAATCCAAAGCTGGTGGTTAAGCAGGAGTAGATGGCTGGGTCGGGAGGATGCTGTGTTTGGCAGCCAAGGTGCTTTCTTCACTGACTGATCTGTGGAGGACAGAGGAAAACTGTTCACCAGAGTAGCGGTTTGCCAGCCTCTGTCCATTTCCTTCCTTCTAGGAATGGAGATGACAGGCATGGTTGATCTGAAACCTTGAGCTTTTAAAGTAAGTTCAGTTTCCCTCTGCAGTCAGACCGTCTCGGGTTGAAGTTTCCAGTGTGCTTTGCATGTTCCAAGCAGCAAACTGGAAGAATTCTATGCATTTTATTTCTCTCTCTCTCTTTCTTTTTTATTATCTTAACCAAGGAGCCCAAGTTCTGGAAAGAATGTGGACGACTTTACTATTATAATTTCTGGCTAGTTATAATATATCATAATTTCAGTTCTGGACTACAACCTGTGGGAAATTCTCCTTCCCTCCCTTATACTCGGTGCCCAGCACCAAATCCTAAAGCAGAGTTCGATGTGATTTTACTATTTGTAGCCAATATGTCCAGTTTCCAAACTCCTTCGACTTTTGTTTTGTCCATCGAATTATTTATCTGTATTTCTCCCCTGTCTCCTAAAAATATTTTGTGCAGCTATAATAATATACTTCCCAGAAAATTAAAGTAATTCCTAAAAATAGAAAACACCATTTCCTGTTTTAAATTCTATCTGGAGTGTAAGCCATTGAGTCTGATGCTTCTCTCCTCCCAACACTATTAGTTACTACACATTTTAATAGATTTTGACTTAATCTTATTAGCAGAAACAATTAAATCTATGCCCTAGTGTCCTGTTGCTCAGACATCAACTGTTAAAAGACACACTGCCTTTTTCTTTCTTTGTTTTAAAACAACTGCAATACAGAGGACCCAAGAATAATGGAGGAAAATTACCCATATTTCCATCACCCTCCTGTGTTTTAGTATATTTATTTTCAGTGTTTTCTCATATCCATATGTTTTACATAGTTGCAATAATAATTGATCCAATTTTTCTGTATCTTTTTCACCTGACATGAAATAATACGCAATATCTATGTTGTCATATTTTCATAATTACATTTTTATCAGTGTATGGAGAGAGTATGCCAAAATTTATTCAGCCTTTCTCTACTAGGATGCACCTTTGAGTTATTTACCATTATAAATAATGCTATTACAAATATCCTAGCTACTTTTCTTTTATTGTTGAGACAAAATACCCAACACCCAAAATTAAGGGAGGAAAAATGTATTTAGCTCGGTTTGTGGAGGTTTCAGTCTGTAACCAGCTCACTGCAAGGCAAGGTGGCATGGTGAGGGGCAAGAGTTGAAGCTGGCAGAAGACAGCAAAAGCAGCAAAAGCAGCAAATGCAAAGGAGGGGACTCCTTTCCTCTCTTATCCTGCATGTAGGCTGCTCCCTTGAGTAAGTGGAGCCCTCACACCAGCTTGGTGCCCTTCTCTTGCACGGGCTCAGAACGTTTACAAAGTGAGACCCTGGCCCCCCTGATGAGCTGCTCAGTTAAATCTAAACTTGTCAAGTCAACACAATGTGTCAGTCACTACAACAAACATCTGTGCCTGTCACTCATTCTGTTGGGGTATTTCCTCAGAATTAGTGTAAGATTTAGGATTACTGAGTCTGAGGATGTAAACAGTTTCACAGACTTTGATTCAGGGTACCAACTCTTCTCCCAAAGATTTGAATTTATTTGCAATGCCACTAACAAAATAAGTTATATACCTATTCCATAACAACTTTGATAGCCCTGGAGACTAATTATCTTCAAGTTTACTAATTTAGTACATAAAACAAAGTGAAACAAAAACTAGTTTCTAGCATAGCTATTCACATATTATAATAATCGAACACATAAAGATGTAGATACAGTATCGTGAATTTTCCTCTACATTATTCATAGCCTAGCAAAGTCACAGTACACAATGTATTATTTTTAGAAATAGGATGATCCAGAAAAGCATCTTTCCCTTTAGGTTACCAACGTGATTTACCATCAGTTTTTTTTTTCAGTTTGTTTATTTTTTAAAAACACAAAACTATCAGGAAAGCATGTGTTCTTACCATGTGTAATTTGACTTCATATTTAAAAAGCACCCTCCAGCCATTCTGGAGGTATGAAGGAGGGCTATTTAGTACTGATATGTCTCATTCTGATGAGTACTTACAGTCACAATAGCACTGGCTACCTACTACTATATGTCAGCTCCGACCTGGGCACTTTATGTGATTTTATTTAATCATCATAGTCACCCTGAAAATTAAACATAATTATTCACATTTTTAACACAAGACTTTGAGGCACAATGTTGAGTAACTCACTAAAGCTCTCACAGCACCCTTGACAGAGTTTAGCTTTGAAGGCAGGTTTATGACTCTCCATGACACTGATTTTTCTACCCTGTCACAATGCCCTCTCAAGGTAGAGAAATTATTGTGCAGAGAGAAAAATCTGTTCTGGAAAAGAAAAGTTTGACTAGGAATTAAGTAGTTTAAATTGATTCACACAGATTGTGATATTTTTCAGCTTAATGTTTTTACAAGCCAGTGTCCCACAAACTTTAAGACTAACTTCCTGCTTTACTGAAGCTACCTTACTGAGTAGCTGATTGCAAACAAAGCTACACCCCGAATCCTAGAGGACTACCTTCCCCTCTCCCTCTACCCATCTTCTAAATCTCAAATCCAAGATCAGTAGGATGATTTTCCTACAACTCCCCGTTCTGCAATTCCAAAGCTAAAAGTCATACTTACCATCACTCCTGAGAAACAGAGTCCTTCAAAATACCACACGTAGTTGGTGAGCTTATTGCTGGATGCATAGAAAGTCTGCCCATTTGGGAAGTACAATAGTATATTCACAATGATACTCCAAAGTGCAAGAGGAATCAGCAGACAGCTGAGGCAGCCTCCACACTTCCAAGACCCCATGTTGCCCTGCTTGGAACCTGCAGATTTCAAGAGTACAGATCACATAAAGTCTGTCTTTCCTCCCACCTGTCTTTTCACTTTCTTTTGTATTACCTGCCACTTTCTGGGTCAGACACCTTCACTTCATATTCATGAGGAGCCAGGGCTTAGACTACAACTGCAGCCAACAAGCTCAGTGTGAAATAGTGGTTTACTGTTCGGAGAACAATAGACAATGATCACAGCTGAAGAGCTGAGCGGCTCTTCATCCTGTGCCAAAGGAATGTGGTGTTTTTCGCTGCTTTTGAAATAAGTCATTTTCCTCTGAATGAAAGCACTGGAGAATTAACCCTGAGCATGTTTGGAGAAGGAAGTTGAATCCAGAGCTGAAACTGAGTCTGCTAAGTTTCACCCAACAGCGGAGAGAGGGTTAAAGAGAACACTGCCAAAGATGCCCGTTCTGGAGCACGGTATGCCGGTTACCCATTTATAGATATCTTTAACTCAGTGTTCTTTATTGTCTGGTGACTATCAAGCATTATTCAAACTGGAAGACGTATTTAAAGGACTCGGAAAGGGACCGAGGGACTGGTGAGAAAAACAAGACATCACAATTGGTGATTTGCTTGTTGTAAATCACTTTATGTGATCAGTACAGCTTTCTTTTCATGAGTCCATGTCTATCAGCTCTGTCTCTCACACATACATACATACTGTTTCTTACTGTTAAGGAAAAGGAGAGAAAAGGAAGTGGCTAATTTGCCTAATTGTGAGCAATGAGTTTGAAAGAAAGATTAGAAATTCTGCCTTCTAAATTATTGCCTTAAATCAGAAGAGCCACAGATGTTCTCTAATTATGATGATATGAGAAAGGACTCTTAGGAAAGAGCCCTACTGTGTTACAGATGATGTGAACATGGCAGAAAATACCCCAAGGATTGCTTGACCTACATTCCAGTCCTTCTGTTAGGACCCTGCTTAACATTAAGTCTCAACTTCCTCACCTGTGAAATGGGGTTATCCCAGACTAATAATGTGAAGATTAACAAGACTGTTTATGCAAAGCACCCTATCAGGTGCAAATAGACAATTATAAATGGGAGCCTTTCTCTCTCTCTCTCTCTCTTTCTCTCTCTCTCTCTCTCTCTCTCTCTCTCTCTCTCTCTGTGCTGGGATGGAACCCAAGGCCTCATGCATGCTAGGCAAGCACTCTACCACTGAGCTACATCCCCAGCCTGGTAGCTATCAGTCATAATAAAAGGGCATTAGCAGGTTGAGGCAGGGGGATAGAAAGTTTGAGCCAAGCCAGAACAATTTAGCAAGACCTTGTCTCAAAATAAAAATTAATAATAATTATTATTTTATAATTATTATAATGGAACATAATTATAAAACTAATGCAGAAATCAGAAGAAAGTTTGCTTTTTTATCTTCTTTGTACTCAGATTTCTGAATTGTGAATTCTGAATCTTGAAACTATTTACATTTAATATGATCTTGTCCTCCTGAAATTATTAGTAGTTCACAGCATATATGATTTTGATTCAAATGAATCAAAGTTTATTTTTATAAGCATAATTGCAAGATTATAACTGTACTTTTGTTTGGAAAATTGAGATACACTAGAGAACTTGAAGGACAAGATGATTGGAAGAAAGGAACTGAAAGGGTCAGAGATTGGAATGATCATTTATGACAGATGTTACGATTAACAGTGGTGACAATGGCAGGTGTAGACAGAGTAACTCAGAAAGTCAGGAGTCAAACCCTTCCAGGAATGAAAGGAAGTCACCTTGAGGGAGAGTACACTGAGGGTGGGATGCGATGGGAAAATTATCCAGTGTTGAGGCTGACAATCTTGTAATACAGTCCCTACCAATCTCCCCTCCCTCACGTCAGTTTGCAGGCAGAGCTGCTTAAAAAGAATGAAACATGTTTTAATTGACACTCAGTTTTCTTCACTCTGAAACCTGCTCTGGTGGACATTCCAACAGCCACTGAACAAAGGAGCAAGAGCAGAGGGAAAAAGGAGAACAAGATCATCACTGAAGAGAATCATTGCCTATCAAGAAGCCCAGGAGCTGCAGAATTGAATCAGATGTATTTGCAAGGTTCTATGGAGGCTAAGCCTAGATGAGATTTCATGAAAGTATTTATGCTGATATTTTTTACTTTAGAGAGGAAAGACAAGAATACATTTAGTCCAAGTTTATGAAGAATGGAGTCTTAGACTATTTTCCACATTATAGAATGCCACAGCTTCCAAAACTTTTCCAAGTCAATGAGGTAAACTGTCATACTCAGTCTGGGACCCCTCAAAAACAATCATGATAAATTGTCTATGGAGTATCTTCCATGTGTCGTGTTCTATGCTAGAAGCTTTCACAAACATTGAAAGTAAACAACTCTTCCATTAATTTTTTCAGTGACACTCAGGTGAAGGTATTATTACATGTATAAAAAAACACCCAAGAAACTTACTGAGGAGCTAGAAATTGAAGCCTAAATCTTTTATACGTTTTGAGTCATTGTATCACTTTCTTCCTTGTCTGATATACTTCTATGCACTGCCCCTTTTTACTTCATTGCAAATAGCTTTCAAATAAGGACATTCTGACTTCTTGCCAGTGGTTGCAACCTTTTGGGGTGTTTTGAAGGAGTACTGGCTTTAATGAGAGGGATCTTCAGGCCAGATATAATACCTAAATAGGCAAGTGATGTCTGCTACAGATGTAGGATTAGGGAAGGGCAAAGTTCATAGCTAGTATTGCCTTGAGTCAATATTCAAATAGTGTGTGGTTTCATGTTAATAGTCATCGTTCCATGTCACAGGCAGTTATCAAGACTTCGGGGACATACTTGACCAATTTTCATCTGGAAGATTGTTCAGTAAGAGCAACAGAAGTGGAGGAAGAGAATTAACTGGCTGGAAAAAAAAACTGATGAAACTGTGAAAAGAAAGTCAAGCAATTCCCTTATCTTTGGTTATCCCATTAGTGAAAATATCTAATGAAGTCTCTTTGAAAATATAAAACAGTTACTTAACTTTACTCCTAGGAGAACTTTTTAAACCCACCTCTGTACATATGTGTTCATAAATAACATTCTGGAATCTATTTGCCTCCAGTAAGCTCCCAATTTTCTTGCCAAAAAATTCTTACTAAATCAGGGTTTTCTTGCTGGTCTCCAGTAACCGGGAAGAGTCACTGGAATGTTGTGCGTATTGGCTGCTTCTGGTCTCAACTTCCTGTTCTCAACAGCAGAGATAAGGAAATCCGCAGGATGCCTGCTACTCGGAGCGAGGTGACTCAGGAGGAAACACTCCTTCTAAAATAGCCTTGGTGTGCAGCTTCTGAGTCACCATAAAGTTCATGTGCGTTCCTGAAATTGGTCCCACAGGTGACAAAGAGTAGGGAAGAAGGAAGCACCTGAAAGAAGCTTATCAAAGAGAAAAGTTTGTCAAAAATTTATCATCAGAGAAGGTCAATATTTAGAGAAAAATTTTATTCTGAGAATTCCAAGTAGATAAATTGTGATGTCCTCCATTGACCATGGGCACAAAGTTCTGGTTAGGGTCCTAAGGACCCACTGGCCATGAATATTTGTTTAAAAACACATTAGGAAAGCTTCAGTAAAACAGCTGTGCAAACAGAATCAGTGTTCCTGAGTTTTGTGATTAAAATTCTTTCTCAAGAATTATCTGAGCTGAAATGTCCACTGTGCCAATAGACTCTAGGTTTATCTTTAACTGATGGCAAACACCTAGCTTTTTGCCTGCTGGAAGAAGAACGTAGGTGTACAGTTTCTATCGAACGCCCTTCCAGCAATATGCTACACTTGCAATGGCTTTTCTGACCTTTGCCTTCTCACCATTCATTCCCTTCCATCTCAGCTGTCTAGAGCATCCACTCATTTATTGCAGCTGTTCACAGTGAGGCACTGGGAAAGTACAGCCAATCAGTCATTCTTGATATGTGCAATAAACATCTACATAAATTTGCAACACAAGGTTTTGAATCTTCAGTGGATTTGACCTTGGTGTTTTGAAAGAATGAGAACCTTGGGTGGATCTGGATATAGGGGAGATTTCTTGGAAGGCTGGGGACAAAGCTGAGTCTTGAGAGTCAATAAAAATGAAACGTTCACTGAAAATGCAGTATATCATGTTTAACTGGGTCTTTGGAAACAAAAATGGTAAATCATCTTTTAAAGACTTTGGCAAAATATGAACATAGATAGTGTAAGACAATGTGGGAACCATGATGTTAATTTGAGTGTGATAATGGTATTTCAGTGTAATGAAGATTGTTCTAATATTTAGGAGATGCACTCATCTTACTTTGAAGCAGCTCAGCAAAATAAAGAGAAATCAACAGAGAAGAAAGAGGAAGACTAAGAGTACATATATAGATAGATAAATGAAGCAAATATGACAAATAGTAACAGTTGCTGAATTTAAATCTAGAATTTAAATCACTATACTACTTTTTTGACTTTCTTGAATTTGGGGGACTCTTCATAGGACATAATTGAAAAAAATTCCCTGGTAGCCTTTTACTTGCTGAAGAGCAATGCCGTACAAAACCAAAAAGGTACTTTTATCTTGCAAATTCACAATAGAAAACTCACTTATCTGCTCAGACAGATGTGTTAGCTCCGAGGCACTGAGTGCAAGAGAATGTGGTCCACTCTGTCACCTGAAGCCAATTAAACTGGACCCTGTCCAGCTGCTTGTGAGATTCACAGCACAGAGTAGGAAGCTGAGAGGAGATGCAGCTCAGAGCTCGGCGGGTCTTGTGTGTGACGGGCTGCAGATTACTCCTGTCCTGAGGAAGTAAGAGCGGCTGACTGGAGGATGTCACAGAAACTCTGGCCTCACTTTGGAGAATTTAGAGTTTAGAAGATGTGGAATCAATAGATTGATCCAAAGACAGCCAGTAATTCCACCTGAAATGAAGGCCAAATGCTCATAAAAATGTGGAGCAGTTATACTTCTCACTCATTGCTGTTGGGAATGCAAAATGGCCCAGTCACTTTGGAGAAAAGCTTGGCAGTTTCTTATAAAGTTAAACACATCCATAGGATGCAATCCAGCAAGCATACTCCGAGGGGTTTGTTCAAGAACAATGAAAACGCATCCATGCAAAGATCTGTACCGTAACCCTTAGAGCCATTTCATTCATGATCACCAAACACTAGGAATATTAACAGGCAAATAGTAAACGGATTATATCCCATAAACAAAATAGTAATCAATAAAGAAAGAATGAGCTGCATAGATGAATCTCAAATCCTTTGCTAAGTGGAAGAAGTATGACCATGTAATGCATGATTGCATTCCTACGACATTTGAGGGAAGAAAAAAAGGTACGTGGGGAGAAATAGATGAGTCGTTACCAGGGGCAGGGTGGGGGCTGGACCACAGGAGAACATAGAACTTTCTAGAGAGACGTAAATACTTTATACAGTTTTGAAAGCTATCTACCTACAAAGTTTGTATTTACTGTATGAAAAATATGTCTCAATATGCCTCACATCAAAAAAAAAAGTAATTTAGGACTGATTGGATAAAGAATAAGGAAGAAAATGAAAAGTGTTTTAACAATTAACAAAACAGAGATACTATTTCTTTTTTTTTTTTTTTAGTTGGAGATGTCAGAGGATAGCACCAAATGCTGCTAGTTAACTGCAGCAAGAATAAAATGCTGGGGCTGGGGATTTAGCTCAGTGGCAGAAGCACTTGCCTGGCAAGTGCAAGGTCACGAGTTCAATACCCAGTACAAAAAAAAAAAAGAAAGAAAAGAAAAGAATGAAATGCTGAATGCTGGCTCAAAGTTATATCAAGGAGTAAATCCAGATATACTAAAAGAATATCCATTTATTTTGACACTACTGATTTAGCGGACACTATAATTTGCATGTTGGTGTCGCCTCAGTGCTCATGCTAAAACCTAACCCCCTGGTGCAATAGTGTAGGAGGTAGGACCTTCCGGTAGTGATTAAATTGCAAGGACAGAGGGCACACGAATGGACTTATGTGCGACTGAGAGAGGCTGAAGGGAACGGCCTCACCCTCTGCTATGTGAGGACACAGGAAGCAGCATTCACCAGCAGAGTCTAAGCCTTTGCCAGACCACGACTCTAGAGTCTTGCTCTTGGACTTCTCAACTCCCAGCACTAAGCAATACACTTCTATTGGCTACAAATTACTCAACCTAAGGTAGTTTACTATGGCAGCCTGCGTGACAGACCAAGGCCAACTGGCACAAGCATGAGAAAAATATTATTAACTTTGAAAAGTATATAGCGAATTCTTAGAAATAAATTGATACTCTTCCACGATATACCGAAAAGTTCGTACACGTATATACATGCCCATGACTGTCTTTAGGCATCTAATCATAGCCTCTTGGAACATATTTTTCATTGATTCTTTGTATGTTCTATAAGCAGTATGTACAAAATGCCTTAACCTAATACTACATATTTTGTAGAAACTTAAGGATGTCTATAATATAGTTGTAGCAGTGGACATGGAGAGAATTTAAGAGAACAGAATTTTTTCTAGGAAGTGATTTTTCAGCTAAGATGTACTTGCACACGGGCACACAGATCTATCAAACAAAATCGACTGTAGCATTAAGAAAGGAAAGACTGAAAACTTATCATTAATAAAAAACTGGTTAAATTAAGAAAGAAAAGACTGAAAACTTACTGTTAATAAAAAAACTGGCTAAACAGATTAAGGTACAGAAGCCATGTCGGGCCTGGGAGGAGACCATCAGGAAGAAAAAGACAATTAGCCCTCTGGTAAGCCACGCAAGCCTTGCTGGGGCCCAGAAGAGAGAAGCCAGAAGGAAGTGCCTCGCGTGAGCCTCCTGGTGTGGGCTGAGAATCTAGAACATCTCCCCTGCCCCATGGGCAAGCAGTTGGTTCTGAGGACAGGCTGAGTTGAGAGCAACTAAGGTACAAATAGCAACTAAAGGCTTGCGTTGTTTGGTTGACTTTTCAGGCCTGGGGCCCGTGGTCTGAGCACCTACTGGGAGGATGACAGTATGCAATATAGCAAACACGGGGGACTTCCTTCTGTCTTGTTCTCACTATTTTGTTTTGTGCAGATTTACTGTTTTGCTTTATTCAGTATTCTGTTTTGACTGGTTTTATTCTGTCTGTTTTGTTTGGTTTGATTTTGCTATGTCTGGTGGAATGGACAACTATTGTGAAAACAAGAAGATATACTATGGAAGCCACTGTTGATTTCCTATTGTCTTGATTCAAAGGTCTGTGCCAATTTCACTGCTTTGTTTTGGTTGGCTTTATTCTGCTTTGTTTAGCTGGGTTTTATTATCTTTAAAATACAAAAAATTAAGGTATAATCTATGTAGTGGAATACTATGCAACTGTTAAAAATGAGGCAACTCTATATTATGTGCTGTTTGGCAGTGAGGGCTGAGTTTTCATAATACTGTGTATAGAATGTTCCCATTTTCATAGCAAAAGAAATATGACTGTGTATACACATGTATGTACATGCTAAGCATAGAATTTCTGGAAGAACATGACAAGAAGTTATTATAGTCAGTCAGAAATCATGTGATAATTTGCGCAGAGAAGGTTTAACACAGTGAATGACTATTTCCTGGGAATTTGCCTGGCAGGAATAAAGGAACTCTAAAGAATACTCCAGGGCTGATCCAGTGCCTACAGAAGGAACCAGCTTTGAAGGGGGTGCTCCGGAAGGCTGGATCAGAACTCTGGGGAGGAAGCACAACCCTGACGGGTAAAGAACCATACAGGGCCCCCGAGGTCACAGCTGATCCACGCGTGACACGCTGGGAGCCACAGGCCAGAGTTGGGGGTTGGAAATCCCCTTACCGGGACCCTGCAGGCTGAGGCTGGCAGGAAAGGCACCATTTTCTGGGGTGCTGACAAAATTCGTGGGGAGCCGTGCATAGGCAGTGCTGCCAAACTTCATAAATTGTCTGGGGCGCCAACTGGGCGCTGTCACTGACCCTGGTTAGGGAAACCAGTGGAGGTCCAGAGAGAATCTTCCGGGGGGCGCCCCATCAGCGGTTCCTCTGCAACCAATCCAGCCTCACCCGGCAAGGCCAGGTTTACCAGAACCAGGAAGACTCCTTGTCCTGCAGAGCCCTCTACTGCCCTCCACTGGCAAAGGAAAAAATCACCGCAAGCAGAAAAATGAAGGCGGATTAGGCTCTGAAGAGCAATAAATTCACAAATGCCAGAGCTAACAGCAGCTGTATCTGCGAATGAAAACTGGTTAATGAAATTCAGTTGCTGTAAGTCTTTAATGTTTGATTTGAGGGAAGGTCACTGAGAAACTCTTTAATGTATTTGTCTTAGAGTTTCACGTTATAAAATAACAGTGCTGTCGCGCTGGTCATATCCCATTGTTCTAACTATATTCACAGAATCTTTCTAGGAAAAACAATTCCTATTAGACTCACTTTAAATTTTTTTTTACTTTAAAGAGAATAAAATAATGCAAAATAAAACAGAATAAAGCCAATCAAAACAAACCATGTAAGTGATACAGTGTTTCAAAATAAGGTAATAAGAAATCAACAACTACCATAATGCCTCTTGTTGTCTTCAAAATAGCTGCCCACACCATCAGACATAGGAAAATCAAACAAAACAGAACGGAATAGAACTAATAAGAGCAAAACAATGAACACAATAAAGGACTTCAAAACAAGATAATAGTAAATCCAAAATAGCTACCATAAAGTATCGTGTTATCTTTGAAATAGCTGCCCATGCCATCAGACATAATAAAATCAAACAAAACAGTACAGAATAAAACCAAGCCAACAAAACAGTGAAAATGATACAGGACTTTAAAACATGATAGTAAGGAATTAACAATGATTACCAACCACCTTCAGAAGGAGATCCCCATAGATACTATACTTCGTATTGTTATCCTCTTATTAGATGATCAGACTACCAGCTTTAGGCCTGTGAAGTAATGAAACGCTAAACGCTACAAGCGTTAAGTTATATTTTACTTCGGTAACTATCATCTCAGCCTCTGTGTCTCCAGATCAGCTGGTCATTCACCGAGCAGGGTGGGGAACCTTGGCTCTTCTGGTCCCCCAGACCACACACTGGGAGAAGCTGGTGTCTGGGTGTCCTCCCCTCAGCCCGAGAATTGCTAGACTTGCTTTTTACACAGGAAAGAGGTTAAAAAACTTGCCCGAGATCAATTACCATGTGGCTGAACTGTACCTCAGGTAATCTGGCTGCAGGATCTGTGCTCTTAAGCACTACCTCGTACCCTATCTGTGTTTACTGTGGAATAAAATCCAAGGAACAATGTGAGAGTCATTAAACAGTTTACCAGGTGTATCTAAAGCAGTGACTCTTTTTAGGGATAGTGGAGTAATGTGATTAGTTCACTGTGTGCGCTATTTCAGGCAATCATGTGAGAGGCTGCCCAAAGCTGTCTTTCTCCTCCTGGGTGAAGAATGGCAATTCTGGCCACACCACTACAATTGTGTCATAATAAAACTCAGCATTGATTGGATAATCAGACAGGATGAACAAGGTATAAATGTGTCATTTTCTAAATCCTTGATGTTTTGATGCTGTTTCTTATGGAAACATAATCACTCTTCTTTTTACTGAGGTTTCTAATCATTGTTAAATAACAATGCATTTTTAAAATTCCAACCAGGATACACACTTATCCTCATAAAGAATAATACAATAATTCTTGTTTATTCATCAAAGAGGTTCATCAATTGTTTGTATTTTACTTGTTTCTTTGTTGCTCACATAAGTTTTATTTACTGAACCATTTGAAAGAAAGTTGCAGACAACATGAAATTTCACTGGAAACACTTCAATAGGCATCCACAAAGACCAAGCACGTTTTCTATGTGACCACACAGAATCTTCCTTCCTGAAAGCATTATTGTATTTACTGTTTTCTTTGCAGGATACATAAAATAGATTTAGTATTCTGAATCTAATATTACTATTCATCGTAAGTCTAAGAAGTTTAGATTTGAGCAGTCTTTTTTTTTTCTTTTCTTTAGAATAGAGGGCACAGAGGATAAATTTCAGAATACAGTGTTTGGTATAAAAACAAAAGTAGTTCTGGGCTGGGGATAAAACTCGGGTACAGGGTGTGCTTTGCATGCATGAGGGCCTCGATTTAATCCCTGGTGTGTAAAACAACAACAAAAACAAATGAAGTTAGCTTTGGAACATGGCAGCCTGGCGAGATAAGAACACAAAGAAGTAACTGCAAAGAAATCCTGGTAATAATTTGATACAGCCAGGTGGTACATGCCTGTAATCTCAGCACCTAGGAGGCTGACGCAGGAGAATCGCTGCAAGTTTGGGGCCAGCCTGGGCTACAAAGTGAGTTTAAGGCCAGCCTAAAATGTGTACTGGAACCCTGTCTCAAAAAAAAAAAAAAAAAAAAGATGCAGACATTCATTTCCTTTGTCGTCAATAATTTTTTAAAGAAATCTTTTTATTACAGATTTTTTAAAAATTCTTTTTACTTTGTTCAAAAGTCCATACAGAACAATATAAAAAATATACTCATCAAAGTGCCAGTCTCATCCTTGCCTTCCACTCCACTGGCACCTTCCCCATGAGTAGGTATTTTCATTAGTCTCTGTGTTACCCTTCCTGTGTTTCTTTTCCATGGCTGGGAGGAGAAATAAGCCACTGTGAACACACTTGCCACATGTTATTATTTCTTCTTGTTTTTTACACAGTCTGCCATCTGCAACTAATATTTTTCACTTAACAATATACGCTGGGAATCACTCCCTAGGGGTTGACACAAATCTTTCTTCCTTCTCATTTTTGTTACGTCTGCAGGATCCATGCTGTAGCTATACCACAGTTTGATTATTAGAGGTCTCTTGAGTTATTTCCAATGTTTTACTACTACAAGTAAAATCATAATGGAAAGCTTTTGTATGTATGGAGGTACACCTTCAATGTAATTTTCTAGAAGTGGTTTTTCTGGGTCAAAGGGTAAATAGTGTAGTCATAATTGTTAGATATGCCCAGTTCCCTGACAGGGACATGGATTGTACCATTTTTTGCATTTTGGTGGCAATTGTGTGACAGTTCTTGCTTCCTGCACAGCCTCACCAGCAGAGGGGGCTGTCAAGCTTTTGAACTAGAGTCAGTCTGATGGGAGAGAAATGATTTCTGTGTGGCTTTAATTTACATTTGTTTTCTTTTTTATATATTTTATGGTACATACTAAATACATTTATCATGGGAGACTGGTACATACACATACTGCATGTTAATACTTTTTACTTCCCTTACCCTCCCTTCCCACCTCCACAGAGTGTACACCACCCTGAATGCACCCGACCCAGTCTGCTCTCACACGAATTTCTTTTATTGTGAATGAAGTTGAATATGATTTTACATGTTTAAGGACCATTTGTAAATCTCTGTTTCTGTCCAAAATTCCGTGTGGAGGCTGTGGCAGGTAGACACTAAGTGGATATAATAGCAAGTTATTATCTTATGGTTAGAAACCAGAGGTTTCAAATGAAGTTGTTGGCAAGGTTGGTCTTTCTGGAGATTCCTGGAGAGAATTCGCCCAGGCCTACTTTCTAGTTTCTGTGGTCTGTAGCCCTCTTTGGAGTTCCCTGGCTTGAAGCGCTCAAATCTCTGTTCTGACATCACATGGCCTTCATCTCTGTGTGTGTCTTCATATGATCTTATGAACGCACCAGTTCCTGGATTTAGGGCCATTTTAACCACGTATTTCCAAACAAGTCCACATTCATAGATTCCAATTAGATACAAATTCCGGGAGATGCTCTTTAATTCACCCTATAAAAGCAGCTTGGAAAGCAGCTTGGAATCAAGAGGACACAATTCCAAGGCTTGCCTGGTCTAGGGTCATGGAAAAGTCAGCGAGAGCCTCGCATAATCCTCTGTGCCCGCTGTCTCTTGTGCACCGTGATCCACCCCCCCAAGCTCCTGCCAGCTGCCCCAGTGGTAGAGCAGGCCCTGCTCCTGGTCCCTGCTGCTCCCACTGCTGGGAACCCCCAACCCCACCTCTCCTGCATGTCCCATTTTGGAGGCCTGAAAAGGGAAAGTTCGTTCATATCCATCTTTGAAAATGTCTACTCAGTCTGCCTCTGACTGTGCCGCATTGTAAATTCCTAATAAGTATTTGTTGAATGAATGTATTTTAAAATAAATGCCATCATAAAAAGCTTATTGTTTTACAAATATTTTGCTTTTATCATAATTTTTCCACTCTATCAGGAAATAAACATATTTTGCTTTTATCATCATTTTACCTTTCTATCAATAAATAAATCTGTTTATTCCCTGGTTCCTTCTAGACTAGATGTAGGCAATAGTCCAAGCTCTGCTCTCATCGTCTCTAAAGTATGGACTCTCAAATTGGGTATGTCAGCGTTAATTTCTCATCATTATTATGATGTGTATGTTCATGTTAATTTACTCTTCCACGTCTGTCCTTACTGATTCATCTCAAAGTAAATTATACATCATGTAACACTGGGTTAAAAAGTATGTTTTATTTTGTTATTTTTTTATTTTAAAGAGAATAAAAACAAGCAAAATAAAACAGAATAAATTCAATCAAAATAGATCATGTAAGTGACACAGGACTTCAAAACAATATGAAATCAACAATAGTTACCATAATGCCTCTTGTTGTCTTCAAAATAGCTGCAGATACCTTCAGAAATAGTAAAAGCCAAACAAAATAGAACAGAATAGAACCAATAAAAACAAAACAATAAGCAAAATACACGACTTCAAAACAAGATAATAGTAAATTCAAAATGGCTACCATGATGTATCTTGTTATCTTTGAAATAGCTGCCTGTGCCATCAGATATAAAATTGAAAATTTTACTGAAATTGAAAAAAGAACACTGACTACTAACAGGGACTATGGAACTGTTAGGAAATAAGAAAAGAATGCATAGATTTTGTAAAAATGTCCCTAAAACAGGAGTCAGGTAACTGTCATCTGTCATATCTGCCTGAGGTCAGGGTTGAACAAAGTGCACCTTCCTAGGCAGGAGCTGAGCTGGGTGTGAATCCTCCCTTGGTGATCTCCAGACCCCATGCTGAACGTCTCCTTCGGTTCTCCTTAATCATCATTTCCTTTTTATTTTCATAAGACACAATTCTATAAGAACATGCAATACTGTACACACACTCACTGTCCAAACTAGAGAATAGGGAACCATTTTCTAAAGTCACCACAACCCACTTCTGCTTCATAGAATTCACTCTTTGTATTACTAATTAGAGCCCTTAATGTAAGTCCTGGGAACTTTTTGGTTTTCTCCATGAACTTGCATAAGCCTCTGACTTTCTATATGTGTGACAAAAACTCATTGCAGTAATTGTTTTTCTACAGAGGAGACATTATACCCTGCAGGCCCCATTTAGAGGGATGATTTCCACAAGGTTTGTCAAGATAAGTCATTGATTAGGGTAGAGAAAGCACTATTGTTTTTGAGAAACTTTGCATTCAGAATTGTTACAAAAACCAGATAGGAATCATATGTCTGAATCATCATAGCTTTGCAGTAAGGTGTTAGGAAACATAAAAATTATTTTGTGATTTACAAAACAGAAGTGCTTGTAATTTCAGAAAGCATCATATTGAATCTCAACTGGGCATTTAGTTCCATTCACACAATATGGTTTACAAAGTGCTTTGCTGACATAATGTCACTGACCTAATAACAATCCTGCAGGGTAGACAGGAAGGACTGTGTCCTTTCAGAGAGAGAGACAGAGACGGAGAGAGGCAGAGATACACAGAGAGACAAAGAGAGAGAGACACACACACAGAGAGACAGAGAGACAGAGACGGAGACAGAGGCAGAGACACACAGAGAGACAAAGAGAGAGAGAGACACACACACAGAGACAGAGAGACAGAGACAGAGACAGAGACAGAGGCAGAGACACCCAGAGAGACAGAGAGACACACACACACAGAGACAGAGAGACAGAGAGACAGAGATGGAGACAGAGGCAGAGACACACAGAGAGACAAAGAGAGAGACACACACACACAGAGACAGAGAGACAGAGATGGAGACAGAGGCAGAGACACACAAGAGACACAGAGAGAGAGAGAGAGAGAGAGAATGAGAACAAAGCCATGCCTGGGCATAGCCAGGATGGGAAGGGACCACATGGGGTTGGAAGTTGAGAAACCTTGGTCAGTTTTAGCACCACTTGGTGGGGCTGAGAGCTTCCTGACTGTTTCTTTTTCTTTTTAAATCAATTTTATTCATAGATGAAAAAAAAAGAAGAAGAAAACCAACAAGATTTCAAAGTACATCAATCAGGGGGTAACAATGGTACACACTTTGTGCAATGTCATCCCCAAATCATTCACCCAGAGCACAAGACATCTGCATTCAATTATCCGAACAAAACCAGCACGAATCTTTCTCATTGGTGAACTCAGAGGAATCAGTAGTATAAGTATCTTTAACTATTTTAATATACATATACAAACACATATACATGCTTTTTTCTTTCAGCTTGTCACACTGATGAAACAATACAATGTTTACACATGTGTGTCTTATTTATTTCACAAATGAATATATTCTCAAGGTGCATCCATTTACCTATAAAGATGTCCAGTTTATCATTCTTTGTGGCTGAGTAGTACTCCATTGAATAAAAATACTGCATCTTTTTTATCCATCCATCAGTCAATGTGCTTTTACATTGTTTCCAAGATTTGACTATTGTAAACTGTACTGCTATAAACATGGGTGCACATGTATAGCTGTGGTATGATGTTTTTAATCCTTTTGGGAAGACACTCAGAAGAATAGCTGGGTTAAATTGGACCTCTAGTCCTAGTTTTTTGAGGAGTTTCCACACTGGTTTCCACAGTGGTTGCACCAGTCTACACTCCCACCAACAGTGGAGATGGGTTCCTGTTTCCCCACAGCCTCTCCAGCATTTATTATTGCTTGGTTTCTTGATAATAGCCATTCATTCTGGGGTGAGGTGGAATCTCAGTGTTGTTTTAATTTGTGTCTCTTGAATGACCACTCACTGCTTGTTTCTAAGACAGTTTCTAACTCAGAATGTGCCTGTATAAGAAGGAAATCCTCTCCAAATTGTGTTCATTACCTGTGACACAAGCACACATCTGCCCACCTTCTCCATTCAGTCAGACCAGTGGGTCCCAACATTGGCTGCACACTACTTCATGATTAAAAATTCAGAACCCTAAAGCATACTGCAGACCAACCACATCATACATTTGAACATCAATATTTTTTAAACTTCCCAGCTGATTCTAATGTACACCGTAGAATTATATGGTTTCATCATTGGTCTAAACTCACAGCTTTTCTTAAGTGGGTCAACTCTTGACTTGAATCTAGTAAAATGTGTTGATTATCTGATTCATCTACATAATTAATTTAAGTTTGGTTTTTGACGCAATTCTGCTCAGCTCTGTACTTCCCTAATATTCCCTCATTTTAGCCTCTTTTGAGGTAGATATTCTCTATAATTCATAGATAAGGAAGCTGAGGCACATAGGAAGATGTGCCAAGATCACCCAGCAACTACATGGTGGAACTGGAACTCAAAACCAAGTAATGTGACACCAACACCTGCCACAATTTCTGAGCATCCCTGCCTTCCCCATAACTTTCTTTCGTTTTATTTGTTTGTTTGTTTGTCTGAGACAGACTCAGGTTGGCCTTGAGCTCACATGGATCTTCCTGCCTCGGTTTCCCAAGTGCCAGGTTAATAGTTGTGTGCTAGCACACCGAGACTCCATTAATTATTGACTTAATCATTTGTCACTGCCTTCCTTTCTCTCAGAATCAGTGGTGGCACCTGAGGGTGGCTCATCTCTTCCCTGTCTGTTCTTAAGAATGTTCTGTGATTCTTTCTGGCCAAAGAGACTCCTTGACTGGAAAAGCTGGTTTTTCCCATACACTTTTTATCTTCCATGCCTAGAAAAATGTTGCACATCCGGTGAGGCCTATACACTAAGCCATGCTAACTATCTAAATTACAATGCTATAGTAGTGTTTCATGAAACTGATACTATGGTGTTCACCCAGGAATAAAACATTTCATCAACTAGAAGTCTACCATGAGTAGAACGAATCCTAGGAGAGTCTTAAAAATTAAACAGCTCCATAAAAAATTGAGCAATTTGAATTGAAAGATACCTTAGACAAAAGCATTATGGCCCCAGTCACAACCTGGGTTCTTCCACTCATTCTTTTTTTCCTTCTAGAAAAAATGTTGGCAAGCCATGCAGTGAAAGAGACAATGAGGCCACCGCTACATCCAGTGGCCTGGAGCGATGCTCAGGGGTTACAGAAAACCTGCAGACACTTATGTAATTACAAACTTGCAGAAACGGAGTAAAGCTGACTTTATTTGAAAGTGTATCTGCACAGCACAAACTGCCCCAACAAATCAAGGTGCCGATACTGAAAGAAGCCGCTGTACCCTCCCCCTAGTCTAGGAATTAGATCAGTGTCTGTCTCCTGAACTCCGCGCTCTCAATGCTAGTGTGGGGTTTGTAACCTGGCCAGTCATCTTCAACCTGAGAGTATCGATCCAGTGTTTGTCTTTACTTCTCTCGGCCACGTGGTGGCACTGTTGGAGACTTAGTCACCTTAAAACGCGCCCTCTGCTGTGAGCTGTCCTCCTGTGCCAGACCCTGCTAGGAGACAAAGGCCCCTGCTTAAAGGAAAAACCACTTCCCTTGAAGCTCAGCTCTGCCGAGGTCTCCCACAGGGCAGCTCTTTAGGCGAGGTATTTCCGTTATGCGCCCCTGGAGCTGGCTTCAGAATGAATTCCCGTTTACAAGACTGTCTCCCAACCTGTTGGGTACACCTGTAATTCCAGCTTCATGGAGGCTGCGGCATGAGAATCACAAATGTGAGGTCAGCCTGGACAACCTAGGGAGACTGTATCTAAAAATAGAAAGGGAAGGCATGTAGCTCAGTGGTAGAAAACTGCTCAGCGCAGTCCCTAATACTGCAAAAAGGAAACAAAACCCCAAATCAAACCAAACAAAAACCCAGACTCCCCTCTGCCCTTTTTCTCCCGTGGTAGTGAAGAATTGGAACGGCAGGGTGCTACTCCCCAACTCCCAAGTGCAGTGGGTCTTTCTGATGGCCCCTTTCCCAGAGTGGCTAGGCTACTTACCAAGCACTTACCTGGCTTTCTGTGTTTAAACGATGTGCCTCCTCTTAAGGAAACACTCCACTCCAGGTCACTGAAGCTAATTCGCATCCTGGCCCAAGAGAGATAGTCACTTTGCATTTCTCTTACTAAAACGCCAGGCTGCCTGGCAAGCGCGGTCCAGAGTTCGATCCCAAGTACAAAAAAAAAAAAAAAAAAAAAGTCTCTTACTAAAATGCAAAGAGGGGAAGAAATAAAGTCAGCTTCTCTTGTAGGGCTAAGATAAAATAATACCAAATATATTTTAATTCTACTACTTTTACTTTTCAGTGGTTACAGATCTGTGGTGTGCTGTAATGTTTTGTGACTGGAAATAATGCTAACCCTCTTGTGAACACATTTCTCCCCACTGTGCTTACCTGTTGTCTGGTCTCCTGTCAG
The DNA here is from genome assembly GCA_004027295.1 of Dolichotis patagonum. Lineage (NCBI taxonomy): Eukaryota > Metazoa > Chordata > Mammalia > Rodentia > Caviidae > Dolichotis > Dolichotis patagonum. The sequence goes on along the minus strand of PVJX010002634.1, from coordinate 12,271 downwards.
GTCTGCTGTGAGGATGGAGTGTCCTTGGGATGGTCAGGAGGGAGCGGAATTGAATGGAGGCCCTAGAGCCCTGCTCTGTGCTCTTTTCACAGCGTGATCCTTCATCTCCATTTCAAAGACACTGTCAGGCTGGGAACGTCAGCGCTGGGTTGAGTCTGTGAGGTCCCTGCGTCTGTAATAAGGAACCCATCCCACTCTCATGGCCCAGGGGGCAAACCACCAAATTTTGTCATTACTGTGACATTACTGTGGGTTTACAATACCCATGTTTATTATTTAGAATATTTCTCTGATGAATTATTAATTTTAATTTTGTTTTATCATATTAAACAATGAGTACTTAGGAAGAATGTATTGATTTTTAATATTTATTGAGTGTTTATAAAGAAGTATCAAATTTTTCAATACTGACTGGTTTTTGGTGTGCAAAGTCTAAAAAAAATAACAAAAATAAATTCCTATATGAACTGCAATGAAAATACCAATAGAAATCAACAGAAAAATACTCTTTACTTCAACTATTACACATAAGGCAGTCTTCACACATGAAATCAGCATATCCCATACACATGGATCATTTACGCAGCCGATGTATGCATTTTGCTCCCCCAGCCTTCTTTCTTGTAGGACATACATGACATCTTGCTGGTCATTTTTTTTTTTTTTTGGTCAGGAGGTTCTTATATTATACAGTGCATAGTTAGGAACATAAAATATTAATAAAGTAAAGTTTACATTCTTAATACATATTATGCATTTAGAATAAACATCAACATTTTCATATCATCCATGTATTTGCCTGTAAAAACTAAAAGATAACAGCAGAAATAAATTCTTATGTGAACTTCAATGAAAATACCGGTAAGTCTCTATAACAAAAAAATATTTTCTTCAATTATCACATCCAAGGCGATCTACACACATCTCTCTTACACTGACAAGACATGGTAGAGTTCCTTTCCTGTGTGGCAGGCTACTCTTGTCACTTCTCTCGTCTTCCTGTTCTGTCAGGAGCTTGCTACTATGCTGTAGAATGCACACTTAAAAGGAAAATATAATATCTATAAAATAAGACTTGAAATTTGTAATGAATGCTTATAATAGACATCAACATTTTGACATCAGTGGTTTACTCACTTGCAAAACCTAAAAGGTAACATTAGAAATAAAAACCTATGTGAAGTACAGTGTAAACAGAAATAAAAGTTCATTACAGAAATAACCTTTGATTCAACTGTCATACCCAACGCAATCCTCACACACAAAAACCACATGTTGTACACAAGTATCACTTACATTGATGGCAGGTATGTTTTGTTTTTTCCTGTTCTTTCCTGTAGGGCACAGCAGACAACTTTTTTGTTTTCCTGTTGTCATAGTAGGTCTTTGGAATGCTGTGCCTGCCTGTTCAACTGTCAGCTCACCAGTGTGCTCCACAATTTTTTTGCGTCATTTTCTGGGCAGAACTATTTTTGTTTTTCCTCTACTGTAAGTGATCTCTTATGAGTTCCAGTCCCAATCTTCTAAGAAAAATTCTCCATGATATTTTGCACTTGCTATTTTTTTTGTAAACTATCAAATTATTTATGCCACACATGTTTAAGCATGAGTAAAGCATAACCATTGGCCAGTGCTTGGTGTTTCGAGTGACATCATAGTTGGTGTATAACTCATCAACATTTTGTTATGTGACCATTTTGCACCATTTCTACGAGCTGTATATGCACTCACATTGCTGTTTTCTTCATCATCTGAATGAAGGAGTTTGCATTCCCGTGTCTGATCAGTCAATTTTGCTGCATTACATTGTCACAGAAAGTTTGCTTCCCATAACCAACATCAAACTCATTGTCACCTTTATCATTCACGCACAAGTGATCTGATAATTCACTTTCTATCTCCTTCAAAATTTGTAAATCTGGTTTTTCATGTGCCATTCTACTCAATTGAGTTACTTTTTCTACCAGAAAAATCAAAATAAAACTTTTTCAAAACAAATCTTAAGTGTAAAGAAATTTAGCAAAGAGATTTCATGGGTAAAATTCACCAGTTCCTGCTTTGACTCTCCTATACATACCTTGCCACTGTTAAGTGGATGAGTGCACAGATTAGTATTTGCTTTCCCCAGGCACAGCTACTGTGAGTCACACGCACATTGCCTTTATTGTAAAATACACGTTTATAAAACAGAAGGGTAGTGTGGGTGTTTTTTACTCCCCATGATGCTCCAGTAAACACACAAAGCCTGTTAACTAGAGCATTATGTGGGTAAATATCCCAGTCTGACACTTTTGCACACATCCACACACCTTGCCATCTGTCATACCAAGTGGATAAAAATGAAGATTGCTTCCTGTATCCCCCAGGTGCAGCTACGGAGATGCACAGCCAGCTACTATTATGCTAATGTACAGATTTACAGTAGGAAATTATGGGATGGGTTGTTGTAATTCAATGTTATGCTCATGGGGTTTCAGGTTCACTGACTCTCAGGAAAAGAATTTTCAGGATTCCTCAATTAAAAAAGACATGAAAAGGGTTGTTTAAAACACACTCAAAAAATGGGATACAGGTGCTCAGAGAAAGGAGAACACATTAAAACTGGAGTGGGGTACATTTCGAGGTATCTTCAAGATGGGTAAGCCAGACTGTCTGTTAGGTTACAATGCAAGCCATTTACATAGTTTCAAACTGAGACCAAACTGCTGCTTCCTTGGGTGGAAGAAACACAGTTTATAGAGGGAAAGGACATTCAGGAGCTATTCTTACTTTTTAAAGTTTTATTAGTACATATTACCAGTGCATGCGGTTTATAATCATCTTGAGGGGGTATATGAACATACTACAGCTTGTTCCTTGTTTTAATCCTCTTCTCCCTTGCTCCCTCCTCTTCTAATTCCTTTGTCCTAGTTTTCTTCTCATTGATGTTATTAAACTTAGCTCATGTTATGGCACATAGCTTTTACATTCACTGAGGTTCTTAGGTTCCTGCACATGGCACATCTTTATTTTACTTGTTTCCCCTTCCCTTCCTCTTTACCCTTCACCCTTGTTCCCTTGGACTCCTTCCCTATTGCAAGAGATCCATCTTTTTGTCCCCTTCTAGTCATCCTTTATTATTCTCTTGTTTGTACTTTGCCTCACTAAAATGAGAGATATTATATGGTACTTAAGCTTGTGTGTCTGGTTTATTTCACTCAATGTTTTGTTTTCTAGGTGTTTCCATTTTCCTACAAATGTCTCAAATTTGTCATTCTTTATAGCTGAGTAGTATTTCATTATATATAGACACCATATTTTCTTTATCCAATTGTCTGTTGATGAGTATACAGGCTGCTTCCAGAATGTAGCTATAATGAATTGTGATGCTATAAACATTGATACACTTATGTCACTATAGTATGGCATCTTCATCTTTTAGAGGGAAGATTCCTAGACGGGAGATAGCTAAGTAATCTGCGATTTCTAATTTCAGTTCTGTGAGAAATCTCTATACTGATTCACATAATTGTTGTACTAGTTTTCTTTCTCACCAACAATGCAAGAGCGTTCCTTTTTCACCACAGCTTTGCCAGTATTTATTATTGTTTGATTTCTTAATGATTGCCATTGTTTCTGGAATAAGACGGACCTTAGCATTGCTTTAATTTGCACTTCTGTAATGGCCAGAGGTGCTGGACATTGTTTCATATATTTTTTGACCATTTGTACACCTTCCTCTGTGAAGTATCTATTCATTTCTGCTGTCTGTTTCTTGACCAGGTCTTCAATTTCAGATGGTTTAATTTTTTGTGTTCTTTATAGATTCTAGACATTAGTCTTTTGTCTGAGGAGTGGCAGGCAATTTTTTTTCTGTTCTGTTGATTGGTTCTGTACTGATTTAATTCTTTTGCTGTTTAGAAGTTTTTTAGTCTGATACAACCCCATTTGATGATTCTTGCTTTTATTTACTGTGTGGTTAAGTTTCTACACCTATGCTCTCAAGTGTTTTACTGATTTTGTCTCCCAGAAGATTTAACATTTCAGCTTTAATGTTTAGTTCTTTGACTTTTTATTTTTATTTAGTATATGTTGAGAAAAATGGGTCTAGTTTTAATCTTCGGTAAACATAAACCAGTTTTTCCAGCACCCCTTGTTGAATAGGCTACCTACTCTCCAGCATATACTTTTGGCACCTTTGTCGAGGATCTGATAGCTCAATGTGTCTGAGGATGTTTCTGTATCCTCTGTTCTGTTCCATGGTCATGCATCTGTTTTTGTTCCAATATAATGCCATTCTTTATCACTATTACTTTGTAAGGTAGCTTGAAATCAATATTGTAAGGCTTCCTGCTTTGCTCTTGTTGCCCATAATTGCTTTTGATATTCTGGGGTTTTTCTGGTTTCATATGAATTTTAGGGTTGTTTTCTCTAATTCTGTAAATTATGCTGTTGGTGTTTTGATTAAGACAGCATTGAATTTATATAACAGTTTTGGGAGTGTGACCATGTTGACAATATTTGTTCTGCTTCTCCGGGAGCAGGGAATATCTTTCTATTTTCTGATGTCCTCTTCAGTTTCTAACTTCAGAGTATGGTAGTTTTCCTTGTAGAGGTCTTTCATTTTCTTGGTTAAGTTAAATCCTAGGTATTTCATTTTTCATGAATGGTATTGTTTTTGTAATTTTTTTCTTATTGAGTTCATTATTGGTTCATACAAATGCTGATAAATTTTTTGCATTGACATTGTATCTTGCTGAAGTTGGTTATTCTCTAACTTACTCTAAGTTTTTTGGTGGAATTCTCTGGGTTTTCTATGCAGAGTGTCATGTCATCTACAAATAATGGTAATTTAAATTCTTTATTTCCTATATTTGTCCCTTTTTTCCTTTCTCTTGGTTGATTGCTCTGTCTAATATTTTGAGTACTATGTTGAATAAAATTGGTGATAGTGGGTATCTTTGTCTTGTTCCTGATTTTACAGGGGATATTTTTAGCTTTCCCTATTTAGTATGGTGGTGTCTGTTGGTTCGTCATAGATTTTATCATATTACAGTATGGGCCTTCTTTACCTTTTTTTTTTTTTTAGGATTTTTACCATGAAGGATACTGGATTTTGTTGAAAGCATTTTCTGCATCTATTGATGCGATCATGTGGTTTCTGACCTTACTCCTGTTTATGTGATGCATTACATTTACTGACATATGAATGCTGAGCTAGTCTTACATCTCTGGAATGAAATCTACTTGATCATGATGTATGACCTTTTGTTGATTTGCTGCATTATATTTGCTAATATCTTGTTGAGGATTTTTGCACCTACCATTAAGGAGATTGGCCTGTGGTTTTCTTTTTCAGCTGGGTCTTTGTATGGTTTTAAGACCAGAGTAACACTGGCTTCCTTACATGAATTTGGGAGCATTCCATCCCTTTCAATTTCTTTGAAGAGCTTGAAAATACATTGGTGATACAACATCCTTACGTGTATTACAGAATTCATCACTGCAGGCTTCAATTCCTGGGTTTTTTATTTTTTTTTTTTGGTAGATTCCTTATTACTGTGTCAATTTCATTGATTGTTACTGGGTTATTAAGCATATTTATATCTTCTTGGGCTAGCTTTGGTAATTTGTATGAGTCTAGGAGTCCATCCATTTCTTCAAAATTTGCTACTTTGTCACAATACAATTTTTCAAATTAGTTACTATTTTCTGAATTTTGACAATATCTGTTATGATTTTACCTCCCACATTTCTAAATGTATTGATGTGAGTCTTTTCTCTCTCTTTTGGTATACCTGATAATGGCTTACCTAATTTATTTGTTTTTTCTAAGAATTATCTCTTCAGTTTGTCGATTTTTTATAAGTTTTTAAGTCTCAATTTCATTGACTTCCACTCTCATCTTTGTCATTTCCTTCCTTGACTTCAGGTTCTGGCTGGTTTGTTGTTGTTTCTCAAGTATCTTAAGATTTCTCATAAGGTTATGTATTGGACTTGCTTTCTTTTCCTAATGTGAGCACTGATTGTAATGAATTTTCCGACTAGAACTGCTCCCACAATGTCCCAGGAGTTTTGTTGAGCTGTACAGTCATTGTCATTAACTTCCAGATATTTTTTAACTTCTTCTTTGATTTCTTCTGTGACTCATTGGTTGTTTAGGAATATGTTTTTGATTTTCTAGGAGCTTTTTGCCTTTGCTAAAATTTCTTCTGTCATTGATTTCTATTTTCATTGCACAGTGGTCTGATAGTATGTATGGGATAATTTCAATTCATTTGTATTTACTTAAGCAGGCTTTGTGGACTAGTATGTGATCTATTTGTAAAAAGTACTATGTGCTACTGAAAAAGAGTGTATACTCTGTTATAGAAGGGGTAAATACTTATGAATATCAAATAAGTCCCTATGTTTCATTGATTTTTTGTTTAGTTGATCTATCTCTTTGCAAAAGGGAGGTGTCAAAAATCTCCTACTATGATTGTGTGTTTGTTTGATCTTTTAAGTTCAGTAGTTTTTATGTTATAAAAATAGATGCTCCAGTATTCCTTTAACTAGTACATAGTGACCTTCTTTGTCTCTTCTAATCAATTTTAGCTTTTTTTTTTTATCAGTTTTAGCTTGAAGTTCACCATGTATGATAGTAGAATTGCTACTTCTGCTTGTTTGGAGGTTCTAGTGTATGAAATGTTGTTTTCCATCATTTCACTTTCAGTCGATAAGTATCTTTTTTGATTAGGTCAGTTTCTTGTATGCCTGTTGGATTCTGTTTTTGCATCTATCTACACACCTGTGTTTTTTAATTGGAGAGTTGAGGCCATTAATGTTGAGAGATATTACTGAGGTGTGTCGATTATTTACTTTATCTGTTGATGAATCCTTTGTTTTTCTTTCTTTTTTTTAAAATTTTATTTAAAGAGAAAAACAAAAAAACCCAAAAAACAAAATAAAGGGTAGCAACAATACAGAATTCTAAGATTAAAAAAAAAGAAAAGAACAACAACAAAAAAACCTAAGAAATTATTACTTGACAAATTACATACTGACTTCTTGGAAATAGTTGTTCAAATTACACAGTTAAAACATGTAAAGTAAACATTCAAACAGTGAGACTGTTAACAGTTCTGCTCCACGATCTGACAAAAACAGCAATATGGTCATCCATCTTACCCACTCAAATATACATGCAATTATATCAAAAGGGTAAAATTAAACAAAACAGAGCAAAGCGGATCACAAGAAAGCAATGTAAGAGACATAAATTTCAAAACTAGACAATCGGAGATATTCACTCTCTATCATATTGACTCTTGTTTTCTTCCAAATAGTTGTCCATACTGTCACATACAGGGAATTCACATGAAACAACCTAGTATGGAATTGATCTGAGCAGGACAAGGAGAGCATTTCAGGTCTTCAAGACCAGACATTAGGGAAGCCAAGAATGGCTGTCATAGTGTCTCCCATTCTCCTCAAACAGCTGTCCATACCTTAATGTGTACTTTGAATAAAAAGTGATACTTTTGCTGGACTTCACATCATGACATTATGGAATCAGCACTGGGTACTGTAGTGTCTCTTTTTCTTCAAAGTAGTTGTTCATTTCAACATGTGTTATATAGTTGTTTCTCATAAACTGTTTATAAGCTCTACACATGCATGAGTCACCACATCTATATCTATCATCTCTGTATTAGCGGGAAAAACAAAACAAAGCAAGATAAAACAAAACAATTCCTAGAAAAGCATGAGGCAAAAAAGTCACATAAAACCTCAATACAAGGTGATCTACAATGGTTACCATGATGTCTCAGCAATGTATAACAACATTAATAAAAATGAAGCATTGGAGACATTATAAGACTTCAAAAGCAAGTAATAATCAAACCAGGGTGGGTATCTTAGTGAATCTTGTCATCTTCAGTGTAGTTGCCTATACTCTTAGACTTGATGCTATCAGTCATAACATTTAAATACAATCAGTCAATACAAAGTAGCAATCTAACAACCCAGATTAAAATAAGATCAGTCATAATAAAATAGTATAAGTTATAAAGGGGTTCAGATTAAGTTGATAGGAAAATTAGGGGTGATTACCATAATATGTCCTCTTATTTTGGGGATAGCTGACCATGTCCTCAAGTCTAGTGTAAGTAGACAGACTGGAACAGCACGTAATCCATCCAAGCAGAGTGGTGAGAATAATGTAAATTTTAAATCTTGTTACCCAGTTAACAATATCCTCTGCCTGCCTTTTTTAGACAATTCCTCCCCTTTCACTCCCATGGGGTGCACTGCTTGTTTTGGGTCCCACTGCCTCCCTATATAGAGCAGCTCAATGGACCCTATCTGCTGATCTACTCTGCCTGTTTCTCTCTGTTAGTATTTCGAGGCCCTCTATACTAGAGATTATAGCCAATCTTCTCTGCCTCATTTCTGCTATTCTATTTTTCTGCCATTCATAGTCTATTTTTCTCTTCCACTCCACTGTCTGCCTCGTTCACTGAGGCCTCTCTGTCACTGTTCGTGAAGTGCTTGTTTTCATTTTCTCTCTCCCTAGAATGTCCTTCAGTATTTTTTGTAGGGTTGGACTGGTGGTCACAAATTCTCTTAGTTCCTCTTTGTCATGGAAGCATCTTGTTTCTCCATTAATTTCTAGAGAGAGTTTTGCAGGATACATCAATCTGGGCTGGAGATTGTTCTCCTTCAGGGCTTGAATTCCTTCACTCCAAGATCTTCTTGACCTGATGGTCTGTGTTAAGAATTCTGCCATGATTTTGATGGGTTTTCCTTTATAGGTGATCTGTTTCTTTTCTCTGATGGCTTTTAATATTCTGTTCTTATATTGAATTTCTGGGATCTTGATTATTATGTGTCTGGGTGTAGCTCTGTTTTGGTTGTAGCTGGCTGGAGTTTTGTACGCTTCATACATCTGCATATCATTTCTTTTTTCTATGCTTGGGAAATTTTCTTTAATAATTTCAGTGAATAGCCTTTGTAATTCCTCTGTTTTGATTCCTGCTTCTTCATTCACATGCTTTATTTTTAAGTTATATATCCTCTTGTCATCTTCCAGTCTTTGTATCTTTACTGCTTACTCCCTTGTTATTTTTAAGAGACCTTCCCTTTCATGACCCCACATTGCAAGCCTGTGTTCAATTTTTGATAGTTTATCTTTGGTTTCTTTCCAGCAGTTTTGCCAGCTTTCTATGGAGTCTTTAGTTTCCTGATAATCTCTTTGAATCTGCTTCATGAATTCTAGGTTTTTTCTGAATTCTTCATTAAATTTTTCTCTCCTTTTGTGTTCCTCCACTCTTCTGTCTGTGTCTTCATGAGAGGTACCCAGCCCTTCTTTTATTAATCTACTTATCTCTTGCTTAATTTGAGTTAATATTTCAGTTTTGGTTCCATTTATGAGGTCCTGAAGATATCTCTTTATGTCCCCTAATGCTGTGTTTGATGTTGCATTTTTGCTGCCCTTGATCTCTTTTGTATTTACCTCTCCTAGATCAATGTTCTCAGATTTGGGGACTGGGGGTTTTTTCTTATTTCTCCCTTTCATCATGTTTTTGGTTCCTTCCATACAAGTGTACAGTGTAATTCCCTAGACCATTTTCTTGTTGATTAAGGGTCCTCTAGAGGGCGCAGGCTAGGAGCTTTAGCCCTCTTCAATAGGTTATCAGAGATTAGAGTTCACCCATGGGCAGTGTGTGCTGGCTCCTCCCCTCTGGGCCAGTCAACCTTTGCAGGCCTTCACTGGGTCAGTGTGCGCTGATCTTAGGGAATTAATTTGTAGTGACTCACTGGGTCCCCGCCAGGGGCGTGGCCTAGTCCAAGCAGATTCCACCAATCCACTCGATGAGGGAGCAACCAACTGAAGCCATTTCCTATGGAGTTAGGGCTCTCTTGCCCAAATCCAACATGTCGTCCAGTCGGTTTCCCCTTTCCCGTGGGAGGGTCTTATTCCCATCACTCACCGTGTGTTGATGCCGTCCCTGAGAACTGCTGGGCTCCCTGACCTCTGACTTCAGTGCGGCTGCGGTGAGAATTCATGGTGCCTCTGGGTGGGTTGCGTGCAGGGCCGGTCCGGGCGATCTGCACGCAGGGCTGTTCAGCTCTACGCTCCAGCGGCTCAAGCCAGTCACTTCAGCACAGATTGCTTGTTCAGGTCTGGCAGGAATTCAGGTGGCCTGAGGAGGGCACCATGCTCGCTGATCTTGGCTTCACTAATAGTAGCCCCCGGACCTCATATTCGAGCGGTTTTTTGCACTTTAGTTTCTTTGTGGGTTGTGGGAGTCCATCTCTCTCTGTTTGGGTCTCTCCAGGGTGTTTTATTCTGGCATTTGAGCTTTCTCTCTCAGAGAGGGTCCCTCTCCTGCTACCTACCGGTCTGCCATCTTTCTGCATCCAATCAAATCTTTTGTTTTTCTTTTCCTGACATTTGTTGATGTTTATCCATTGACATTTCTTGGAGTTTTTGTTTCCTCTGTGTTTTCACCTGTGTTGGTGGTCTCATTATTTCTGTCAAGAATTTTCTCAAGTATTTTCCCACATGCTGCTTTAGCACTCATATACCTTTTGATGTAGTTTTTTTTAATGGAAATACTTTATTCCTCCATCTATTTTGAAGGACAGTTTTGCTGATTACGAAATCTGGGTTGGAAGTTATTTACTCTTAGGGTTTGAAATATTTCACTCCAACCTCTTTTGGCCTTCAGGGCTTGTGTTGAGAAGTCAGCTGTGATTCTAACTGGTTTACTTTTACATGTGAACTGCTTTTAAAATTCAGGGGGTTTTTGCTGATATATAGTAATTTAATAAGGATATGCTTTTATTTGGTGTTTTCTATCACTTGCTTATATTTTAAACTTTTCTTATATTTGGAAATTTTTCTTCTATGGTTTCTATAAACAAGCTAGGAAATCCAACTATGTTATCTTCTAGTTTTTCTCTAGCTCTGTTTACCCTTAGATTGGTCTTACTGTGGTGCAGTAGTTGTTGAACAATCTTCTCTTATTCCCTTATTTTTGTGTGTGTGGCTTCTCTGAGAACTTTGTTGTAATTCACTATTTTGTGCTCAATTTCAGACACTCTGTCCTCATATGGGTCATGTCTGCAATTTGTAAATTGTGTATAGTTTTTTTTTTTTTAATTTCAGGCATTTCTATCTGACAACTTTTTGAGGATTCTATATCCTTTGTGAATCTGTCATTTAAGTTTTGACCTCATTTTGTTAGCTCATCTAGTATTTACTTATTTCCCCTGTACTCACTGGGGATATTGAGCAAAACTGCTGTGAAATTTTTACTCATTTCTTCTTTGAACTCATCTAATTTATTCATCCCTTTCATAAACTTTTCTTTTTTTATTTTAAACAGAATAAAACAAAAGAGGGCAGAACAAAGCAGATCAGAACAGAACGACATAGGCAACACAGTACTTTACAATAAGACAACCGGACATTAACAGTAGCTATCATAATATCTCTTTCTCTCCTATAGTTCAGCATAGTTTCTTTTTTTTTTAATTTAAAAGAGAATAAAACAAAAGGGGGCAGTACAGAGCAGATCAGAACAGGACAACATAGGCAACATGGTACTTTACATTAAGTCAACTGGACATCAACGGTATCTAACACTATATCTCTTACTCTGCTATAGTTGAGCATAGTTTCAATTACAATAATATCAAACATAACACAATAGTATAAAGCCATGCATAGAGTGAAAGAATTCCAGGGCTTTCTGAACCAAATACCAGAAAATGATCAATGGGTACTATAATATCTCATTTTTGATAAAAAAGAAAAAAATTTGTTTGAACTATCACACATATTCAAATTCCAATAAGACACAATGTGGTAGATAGAACCAACAGTAGTAGAACAAAAAAAGCATGGTAGGACTTCTAAGAAGGATAATATTAAATCAGCAATAGCTGTCATAATGTTTTCTTCGAAACAGCTGTTCATATCATCACGTATGATATAGTCAAACAAAACAGGATAACACCATTCCAACTGATGATTTAAAACTTTGAAAGACTTCAAAGCTATGAGATGGGGCCTCATGCTTACCATAAACTCTTATATAATCTTATCAAATCTCATATTAGGGAGATTATATGGTATTTACCCTTATGAGTTTGGTTTATTTCACTTAAGAGAATGGTCTCAAGTCGTGTCCATTTATTTATAAATATCTCGATGTGATCATTCTTTATAGCTGAGTAGTACTCCATTGTATAAAAATGCCACAACTTTTTTATCCATTCCTCAGTTGATGGGCACTTA
>PVJX010002633.1:0-124343 GCA_004027295.1 Dolichotis patagonum | reverse complement strand
ATGGATGACCATATTGTTGTTTTTGTCAGATCGTGGAGCAGAACTGTTAACAGTCTCACTGTTTGAATGTCTACTTTACATGTTTTAACTTTGTAATTTGAACAACTATTTCCAAGAAGTCAGTATGTAATTAGTCAAGTAATAATTTCTTAGGTTTTATTGTTGTACTTTTCCTTTTTTCCTTGGAATACTGTATGGTAGCTACCCTTTATTCTGTTTTATTTTGTTTTGTTTTTTCCTCTTTAAATAAAATTATAAAAAAAAAGAACAAGTCCTGCTGATATGCATTTTCATGGCAGCCTGTATCTCTCTGTTATAGAACTTACAATAATAATGAAAAATTTAAGGTCAGATGAAGTAATCAAATATTTTAATGAATTTTCAAAAGGTTCATAACCATCTACTCAAAAAAGTCATCAAAACAAGTTATGGAGTAGTCAACCAAACTGACTCAAGTAAAACCTAGTTTTTACTGAACAGTATTTTTTTTTAAAACAGCTGAAAGCAAAATTTTACCTTTAAAAGACAATTGCTTATATGAGCCTTCCACATCAAGGTCTAAAACATACAAAATAGTGTACAGAGGAGGACAAAACAAAAAACAATGAAAATGAGAAGTTCCATTCTTCCTAGATCCAGACACAGAGAGAAGTGTCTGTTCCTCTAAGATATTCTTTGAGAAAAGAAAATCCACTTGTAAATAGCATGTTTGGCTTCAAGAAATTCTTATTTTTTAAAGTTGAATCTAAAAGTTAAGGATTCAAGGTCTAAGTTTCTTGAAATTCTTTGGGCAAAGATTCGAGGGGCAAATCGAGTTAGAGGAAAATCTTTGTCTTTCATGAACATTTGGAACCTTAATTTCTTAAATCATACTTTGCAGTATTAGATATTATGAGTGAGCACTTGTATGAAAATACACAAGAGCCTTCCTAGCAATGGAGGTGGAAGAGCTGCCTTCGCAATGTCTTTCAGGCTTACTTTGTAAATTATGTGAAACACTTTTAGACAGACACTGGCACTCATAAATTATACAGCTAATTTGCATATTCCAGTCATGAGACATTATGTAAAGTGACATGATTTACATAATGGATTCCTCTTGTCGCTTCACTTGCTGCATGCTTTTAAAAAACAAAATGAAATAAATGAAACCATGAAAAGGTGAAAGCATCAAGTTCCCAGCCTTGCCTTTCTGCTTCCCAACTACAGTATCAACTGCTTTCATTTTACTGGGGGGAAGCAGATGGATAGTAAAAATATACAAACAAAAAAGACAAATATCTTTGGTATGGATTTTGTTATTAATTAAAATTTGCCTACTTTCTCACTGAAATCTCTAACCATAAATAACTCATTTGGGTCAACAAGAACGGAAACCAAACAAAATACTGAGGTATAGACAAAAACTTTATGGAACTTTTTCTTTAAAATAAAACTCTCCTATATCTGTAATATTAAGGGAAGGCATAGTCTTCCTTTTTTGAAACTAAAAAATAAATATATAAATAAACAAAGACAAAATTAAAAGGCACCAGTTATTTTTTTGTTGTTGCTAAAAAAGGAAAGCCTATTTATAGAAGAAATAAATGGTCTTGGGTCCACCCCCCCCCCAGTGAACTTAGGAGGGTTTTCCCATTTTGAAAGAAGAAGGGAGAACGCTAGCGTTGTGTTTTGATTATTTAACAAAATATATAATGGCTACACATACTGCAAAGGATGAGGCAGTGCCACGTCGACTTCTGTCGGCTCTACTCCAATAAGCAAGCAACGTTCCCTCAGCAGTTGCTAGTTTTGCTGTGGGCTTTCCCTGCCCCCCCGCACCAGTATGAAAGGCATAGTGTGCCAAGCGGCTGGCGTCTGTACCCTGTGGGAAAAGTTAACTGTAATTCTTCGGCTTTTAAAATCAATTAACCCATGTGTTAATTAACGTCAAGTCGACGGGAGGAGGAGAAGAAGGGGAGGAGGGAGGAAAGAAAAAAGCTGCAAGGGCGGATGGCAGAAGAGTTGGCACGGTGCCATCCATTCAGGGGCAACGCCACAGTTTCGTGTGATAGCAGCAGCGGGTATATGTTACGGGGCCCTGTATGCGGGCCAGACAGTGCGGTAAAGCCAAGGGAGATTATCCAGACCCCCAGGAGCGAACAGCAAGCAGCAACCGAAGGCGCCAGTGCCAGGATTACAGCCTAGGCTGCTCTAACTAGAACCCTTCCTCGGACCCTGGGAGTCGGCTACTTGGGGTCTGGGGGTCTTCCACACCAAACAGGCACAAAGCTGACTTTAATCACTTTTTTTCCTTTAAACTTGATTCTGCCGCAGTGGAGCCAGCACAGCGGATGTTTTCACACCCAGCAAGACAAAGGCCGTCGTCTCCGCCATGACACTGTTCTGTTCCAAGCAGAGGCCGGGATCTTGGACTTCTTAAAAAATCAAAAGGAAGGAAGGAAAACAAACAACGAATACGGCAACAAACAGAAAAAAAATTAACAACCACCAAAATCGTTTCGTTTGCCCGCTTGCCCATGCCAGGGATGATCTGGGCATCTGTTGCAGCAGAAGGCGCTTGTGTGGGTCTATTTTTTTGGCAAGCTGTTAGCTTGTTTGCTATTCAACTTCGTTTATAATTAACTTTAAAAAAACATCATTCAGGCTAGTCAACAACAAACAAAGAGAAAAAGCAGACATCGGATGAGAAATGCCATAGGAAGCGGCATGAACGCATGCCACAGCGGGTGCCACTTGCCATTCGGAAAAACCTCAGGGAAAGATGCCAATTTTACAGCTCCGAAGAAGACAGACAAGAGAGCATAAAGGTCTACAAACAGAACTCATAAGGAAAGAATACTGCTTTTACAATCCTGGATTGCAACTGCACACAGCCTCTGCTGAAAGAAGAGAGGGGATATTTAAATGGAGATATGGACTGCTATAAATGAAAAGATAGGCACCTATCAATTGCACTTAGACATATGTGTAAGGCTGTATGTGTATACAAATACACATTTTCCGACAAATTAAAGGTGTAGATACGTATATATTTTTGTCTTCTAGGTATGGGTATGTATATAGGTGTATATGTTTCTGCATATACACACAGATGTTGGGTGGATGTGTGAGGAAAAGGAGAGGAAGGCAGAGGAGAGAGGAGGGAATGTATGTATGTGGATGTGCGTATGTGCATACATCCTACTTTTTGACCCAGGTATACACAGAAGACAAAATAAAAATCATACTCCAGCAGCAAGCAGGCAGCCAGAGATTTATCTACATTCACTGCTATCACCAGGGAGATGAATGGGACCGATCTGAAGCCCTTTTACAAGATCCACTATGGGAGTGAAGGAGGAGGAGGGATGCCACACAGACATGCACAAACTTGAAGGCAGAGGGATTTGGAAGGGGCTACTGAGGAAACCCTGGTGTCATAACGCAGGGCAGAAGAGGGGGAAGAGGCTTGTCTCTGTGTTTTAGGTGGTTGTTTTAAAAAAATCTGCAAAAGGGTTGCAGGGAACGGCTGGTACTTACGTTGTCTGCGCTGCTGTGAATCCTGAAAGGTGTTCTGTTGGCACCGGGCGCTGAGCCAGGGGCAGGCGCTGGAAACAAAAGGGAAAGGCAAAAAATAAAGTCATTCAATGGGAATATTAATTGCTGCTCTTGTGGATTTTACAAAACACAGAGTGTTTTCTTTCTTTCTTTTTTTTAAAATGTGGATTGGCGCGTGTCCCTTTCGCATGGAATATACAAGTAGTATGGGATTTACAGCCCAGTTACGGGACTCAGGATTAACCGCGCTGGCATCTTTTGGGCATATTCTTCCTTTTAATGAATGAGCTTTCGCTGTTAATGAGGAATAATCGTTTGCCTAATGAGCTTTGAAACATTAAGAGAAAAGAGGTGTTTTCATCCCCCCGTTAATCGCTCTGGTGCAACTGCATGGATGGATTACAAAAGACAGCAATAGGAACGCAGTGCGAAGGGTGGTGGTGGGGGACCTCTCCTGGACTGGGAAAGCACCGAGATGGGTGATGTGCCCCCGCGTCTTTTCTCTTCTCTTTTACTGTCTCTGTCAACTGCTATGGGTTTCCACAACTCCGCAATCAAAGTGGATGGTCGAGAAGGATTATTACAAAGAGTGAAGCCTCCGCTGTTAATGTCTCCAGTGTTTAATCATCATACAGTAGAATGGTTTTATGCATATTTCATTTGCATATCATTAAACTGTGTTAGCAAGGGGCATTCAGAGCCAGGAGCAGTACAAAGTTGAGGAGAAAGGGAAGAGAAAAAAAGGTCCCTATGATGCTTATCTTCAAACAGGAACTTGTTCCATGATCTGTCTTCTACTTTTGCCAAAATCATTATGACTTGGAAACCTTTGAAGTTGGATACAACCTTGATTCTTCTAATTCCTGCAGAGCAGTATATTAAAAAAAAAAAACCCAGCAGAAATGTTCCTGCACTAGACAATTAAAGGAATATAAACTCCAGTGGGTCGAAACTAGTAGCTCTTTGGGGAATGCAAAGACAGAGGCTTCTACAAATACCAACACTTAAAAAAAATAAAGCGCATCATATTAAAAACCAAGAAAACGAAGACAAGAAATATTAACATGTGGATTATATTTGTTTCTTTTGGGGGGTAATGAGCTAAAGAAAATGAAGAAGCCATCGGTAATTTACCCCTTCATTAATGAACAGTTATCTTTTTGTATGTGTTTGTTTTTATCCTTTCATTTTGAAGAGGGATGTTGTCACTTTCAAAATAATTAGTTAATTATTTTGTAGTTCTGATCTTTTGACCAGGCACCTGATAGGAAAAGGAAGGTGGTGGTTAGGGAATATGTGAGTATTGGGAGCTTTGGGGGGAGAGAAGGAGTACAGTGAGCTCTTTGTAGATCTTATACATGCACCACATATTAATTGGGGGCTTTTAAGGCACCTTCAATAGGCTATTTCATTCCGGGTAAATAGCAGCTGGTTAGCCGCTGTTGGTGACTCTTCAAATATCATTTTAACTATTTTTATTCTGTTGCTGCTGCTTCTGTTGTTGTTGTTGTCTTGTTTTGTTTTCCCTCAGTCAAGAATGAGAATATAATGTTACTCGCTTTTTACTGAGTCTGTTTTTCTACTCTATTTTCTTCACTTCCAATTTCCAAACTGTAAAACAATGTTGGTTTAATATTGAATCCTGGTGCACAATGTAACTGGCACAACTTGATTTGGAAATGAGATGCTGTTTTATATTTAAATTATCCCTGCTCCTCCCTTATCCTCCAAAGCTTTGTCTCTGCTATGAATATTCAGATGAGGCATGATGTGATTACACTGTACAATTACTCCTATCCATGGTAGTGTCAGGAGCTGCTGGGGAGACAGAGAGCCAGACAGGTTCCAACCCAATACAGAATTTTGTTTTCGGTATTTTTCCTATCTCCTTGGCGCTGTGGCACATGCAGATGTCGCTGTTGTTCTTTATAAAGCTCTAATGATATGCAAAAGCATAACGACTTGCCTTGGATGCAGAGCATCAACGAAATATTATAGACGTCTTTAAGAAGGGGGAGAGAAAATCCTGACTGAAGGAATGTCCACATAAATTATTTTTATTTAAATGAATTCAAAGGATGGGGTGAGGGCAAGTCAGAAAGAGTCACATGGAAATCATGCATAATATTAATATGCATAAAGAATTCTCACCCAGGAGAAGCTCCTCACTATAGCTCATGGGACAAACAGGTTCATTAGGAAACAGCTCTGAGCGACTCCAGCATTTTACTATTTCAGTTTTTTTCCTTATTTTAAATGAAGAGTCAGACAGATGTGTTTTCGTTGCATGGCAGCATTGAGATGGATTCAATCTGTGAAATTTGCTGCATAAATAGCATTTCTAATGGAAACTGGAACTAAACAAGGGCACGGATATGGAAGGGAGGGGAGAAGAGAGAATACATGAAGAGGACTAGATTCAGAGCCACTGCATGGCATTCTGTAGGACATAAGGTTTTCAGAAACCATCTTTGCTTCATTAGTCCCAGATGTGGGCTCCTGGTGCAGAGAGCTATCAGGGTTCACCAAGATGAGCACTGAGACAGGCCCTTCTAGGTCTGAGGCTGAGGAAAGCAAGCAGCAACTTGGTGCCTGTCCCCACTCCCCCCAGATGTCTACAGCTCAGAAGCCAAAAGCTCAGCTACCCGTAATTTGGAGATGCAGTAGTGTCTCCTGGTCCAGGTATTTGTGAAAGAGGGAATCTTGGTGCTAATCATAGTGTATGTTGCTAAATAGCAAATGGAAACATTTGGATGCTTAAGAAGGCCTGATAATTTTTATGATGGATAATTCTCAGGGTAATGATTGCTGTGGTTGTTTAATAATTTTAGAATGTTGAAATTAGAAGTTTGGGTTAGTGCATGTTTACAATAGAGACCAAAAAATAGTGAGTGAGCCTGTTGTGTGAGTTCAGAATTAATAAAATATTTGACCTATTACTCATGGTCTCAAAACATTAATAAAGAAGAAAAAGAAATACCAGTCAGAAAAGAGATTTTGTAAATTATGTTCATAAATTCAGTTTGAAACAATTTTATACTCCTGTTTAAATTACCTAGAGCCAGTTTTGATTTGATCTGCATATCTGTATAAATTTATACTTAATGGAATAAGATTGACCTAGAATTGGCCTAATTATAAATTTGTTCCAAATTCTGCTGTGCTTTACCTATAATCTCCAAAATTTGTATTTAAGTAAGTCTTTTTAATATACATATCCATACATACACACTTAATTTTACACTGTTGTTACAGTGTACAAAATACAGAGTGCAGAGAACTGATGGTTACTTGGTGAATGGCTAAATTACTGCAGTCTTTAGTATCTTGTCATTTCTCTGTTATCAGAATTATAGCTATTCAATTTTGAAACAATGCATATAAAGAATTTAGCACCAGATCTATATATAAGCACAAAATAATTGTTGCATTTTATTACTGCTATTATTTTTATTATTTCAGTATTTTGCTTGAAAGATTTATTTGAAAGAAATATAGAAGAAATACTCAGTTTTATCTGTTACTTCTAAACAACTATGCAGGTAAAGGTTTCTTGAGAAAGTATTAAATAGTAATCCATGGTGGACAAACTGAATGATATGTAATCATAAATTAAAGTACAACTCATATTAATACATAATAGATGCATGAAAGGATTCCTTTAAAAATGAATAAATTCTGAGATGATGACCACGCTGCATGACACCCTGGTAAGAAAGTGCTATCATGATTTTTGTGGAGGGTTATGGAAGCTGAAAGTGAGACAATGCCAACTTCAGTCTTTCTTTAAAAATGCTATATTTTAAAATAGGTAATAAATTTAACTATGTTCACTGTCAATAATTTAAGTAATGTAGAAAGAAAATAGTCCTTCCTTTCCTCTAGCTATGAATTCCTGACCCTATTCCCAAATATATAACCACTGCTACTGATTACTTGTTCATTCTGCCAGATGTTATCATGACCAGATTTTAATATATAGAAAGACTAAAGTGTTTTCTCCATTTATTACACAAATGGTGATTTTTAAAAGATTCCTTATAAATTTCTGCAGATAAAATTCATCTCTGGGTAGATAACGTCCTCATTACCAGTAAAAATGTCAGTTGTTATTTTATTCCAATTATTAGTTTTTTCTTTAGCTTGCCTTATTTCATTGGTGAGAATATCTAGTACAAGGCTGCACAGAAGTAATGAATGGTGAGAATGAACATCCTTGCTTTATTTCCAATTTTAGGGAACATCCATGGTCTTAGGAAGAGACTAGTTTTTCATCGTTAAAAGATCTGTGCTTTATCATATGAAAGAGGTTTCCTTTTATTTTTAATTACTGAAGATTTTTGTTTGTTACTAAAAACACTATGTATGTCAGCCTTGCCTTGAACTCGCTATGTAGCCCAGGTTGGCCTCCAACTTGTGGCAATCCTCCTGTCTCGACCTTGAGAATGTTGGGGTTACAGGCATGCACCACTACACCAGGTGTGGTTGTTAAGATTTTTAAAAATATTGTTAGTGGTTACTAAACTTTGTTGCCCTTACTAAAGCTAAGAACAGCTTAAATGGGGCTTTTATCCTAATAAATGACTGATTTTCACATGTTAAACCAATCTTCCTTGGACAAATCTTTTTTTTTTTTTTGTACTGGGAATCCAACTCATGACTTCATGCTTGCCAGGCAGGTGCTGTGCCACTGAACTCCATCCTAAGCCCATCGTCTTTTGACTGTGGTGTATCATTCTTATATTTTGCACTATTTGACTTGATATTTTGCTGGTTTTTTTTTAAATCAATGTGCATAACAGATATTGGTCCATAATTTTCTTTTCCTGCAATGACTTTTGTATTGTTACCAGAGTCTTGCTGCCTTCATAGAATAAATTGAAAAATATCCCCCTCCTCTACAGTCTAAAAAAAGTTCAAGTAAAATTGTCATTATTTTGTCCTTAAAGGTTACATGAAACTCACCAGTGAAGCTAGGGGGCCAAGGGATTACTGTGTGGGTAATTTTGCAAATACAAATTCAAATTATAAGAGATGATTTAGGGTTAGTCAGAATTTCTTGTGTCAATTTTGGTGATCCGTGTTTTTTTTTTTTAATTGCCCACTTCATTTTAGTTATCAAAGTCATTGGAATAAAGTTACTTCTAATATCCTACTATCCATTTTTTGTCCATGAGAACTTTAGGAGGGCCATTCTTTCCTTTGATCCTGGTGAGTGGTGATTTGTGTTTTCTTTCCTCCCCCTCCCAACCCCCTGAGGATTGACCCCAGGACTTCTGCACTGAGCTTCATCCCTGCCTTTTTAAATTTTGAGACTAGATCTCATTAAGACATTCTGTTGCTCAGGCTGGACTTGCAATCATCTTGCCTCAGGCTTCCTGAGTTTTGGGATTACAGGTATGCAATACCTTGGTCAATCTTTTAAAAGTCAAATCTCTTAGTTTTTTTTTTTTTTTTTCAGATAATTTACTCTGGCTGTTGATTTTCTTTTGATTTTTATTTTTAATTTTATAACTTCCTTTTTTCTATTTAATTTTCTCTTCTGGTTTTACAAGGTAAACTATTAGACAATTAGCTTGACACTTTTCCTCATTTCTAATACAGATACATAAATCTATACACTCCATTCTAAGAATGGATTTAGTTGTATCTCACACATTTTCAGAGGATGTGTATTATTATTTAGTTGAAGTTTGAAAAAACTATGCCATTTTTTCTTTGATGTGTGTTATTTAGAAGTGTGTTCAAATTTCCAAAATATTTGATTATTATCTATGACTTCCTGACTTGATACCACTGTGTTCAGTGAATAAATTCTGTATAATTTCAACTCAAAACTTGTTTTGTGCCTGGACATGTGGTCTATCTTTTCAAAATTCCATGTGATTTGAAAATGGACTGCTGTTTTGCTGCAGTTGATTTTCTATCTTTTTAAAAATTATGCTTGATTTTTAAAATCTACTTAAATGTTATTTTCTCTATCCTACTTTCTTTGGGTTTCATTTTCAATTCTCTTTCTGAATTATTGAGAAGGTATGTTCAGGCTTTTAAAAATATTCTTTTAAAGGCTACATATTGTCCTCTATGCACAGATTTAGATATAATCTATGAGTTTTCATTTGTTATATTTTCACTATCATTTGGTTCAACATACTTCCTAATTTAAAATCATAGTTTCTCCTTTGGCTTATACAATATTTAGTACTACATGGCTTACATTCCTAATCTTTAGTGACTCACAAATTTTTAGTTATCTACTGTTACTGATTCTAGCATTTTAAAAATTGCTTTCTAAATCTCTGTGGTCATATTGTATTTGAAAAGCTTTCAATATTTTCACCTTTTAAAAATATTTTCACTTTTTAAGACTTGCTTTTGCTGTCAGTTTTGGTAAATGTCCATTTGTAAAGAATGTATTTTGCCATTGTTAGTTGTGGCATCCTACGTGCAACTAAGTTGCACTGGATGACTATGTTGTTCAGCTCATCTATATTGCTAGTGATCTTTTTCTCTCCTTGCTCTGTTCATTACCAAGGGAAGTCATGAAGTTTTAAATACCAATGTTAATTTGTGTATGTATTTTTTTTAGTTTTGTTAATTTCTGATTTATATATTTTGTGGCTATTTAAGAGCACATAAATTGAGGTTAGTTATATTATTCTGTAGGACTGACATTTTAATAATTACATTATCTTTATATCTTGCCTGAAAGTTCACCTTCTCTAATGCTAACACAGTTCATTAATATTAATTATATTTTGGTATAACTGGGTTATGTGTTTCTCTTGCTGTTTTTCTGTATCCTTTATCCCTGCTTGATTTTATCTTTTATTTACACAATTCTTTTTACTGAAGAATTACATCAATTTATGTTTAATGTAATTGCTGATATATTTTTAATTAAGTTATGTCATCTTACTATTTTTCCTCTTTATTCTACCAAAGGTATGGTTATTTTTATAACCTTTTTGCATTCTTTAGGATTAATACATTTTTTCTTCACTGAAATCTAGATCAGTTAGCATTTTTATCATTTTCCAGAAAATATTAGAAGCGTAGACTGATATCATTTTGTTCATTTCCTCTCACTTTTTGCGTTATTATTTTCAGTACTAGGTATTGAACTGAGAACCTTTGCACTGAGCTACTTTGCACTCTCCAAGTCCTTGCCCCCTTTTAAAGTTTTGAGACAGTTTCATTAAGTTACTATTTTATTGTTTATATATTTTAAACCTCACAGAATATTTTCATTTTTTATGAAGTAGTCAAGATTCATTCAGGCTCACCCAGGTGTATAACTTTGTTTATTCTCTTACTTTTAAACTTTCTCCTGAGATCCTTTTTCTTCTACCTAAGGAATTCCCTGTGGTGTTTGTTTCAGGCCAGATCTGCTCTGTAAAGTTCTTAGTTTTTATTTATAAAATTACTTCATCTTCAGTTTTGAAGGATATTTGCACTGAATACATAATTTTACATTGACAGTTACTTCCAGCATTTTAAAATATTTAAAAGATGTCATTCAATTGCCTTTTAGGCTCCATCACTTCTGTTGAGGAGTCTGCTGCTGGTCTTAATGTTGTAACGTCTTTTTTGCTGTTGTTTCACTTAAGATTTTTTTTCACCTTTACTTTTCAGTAGGTTTACTGATGTGTGGAAGTAATCTTTCTTTCTTTCCTTTTTCTTTTGACATGGTCTAACTGTGTATTTCAGACTGGCCTTGAAACTTGTTATGTATCCCAGGCTGGCCTCAAATTCACAGTGATCCTCCTGCTTCAGCCTCTTGAGTGCTGGGATTACAGGCATGCATCACCACATCTGGCTCCTTTTTTTTTTTTTTAATCTGACCTTGCATATCTGTTTCTTAATATCTTGCTTCCCTTTTGGAAATTATTAGTAATTAATAGTTTGAGATTACTTTCACTGTGATCTTTATTTTCCTTCCAGGATTCCAATTATACCTAGGGTAGACATTGTTATGGCTTAGATTTAAAATATCTTCAAAAAGTCTCATGTATTTGGGGGTGGGGACTGGTCAGAAAAGGCAGATTACTATGAGGAGTGACCTGGAAGAGTATATTTTTATCCTTAGTTTCTTCTTTCTTCCTCTGTTTCCTGCCTGCCATGGTTTGAATAGCTTTCCTCTGCTACACCTTTCCACCATGGCATTTCTTCCTTGGGCTAACCAATCATGAACTAAATAAAACCATGAACCAAAATAAACCTTTCCTCCTTTAAATTATGGGTGACAGGTATTTTGTCTCAGCAATAGAAAAGTGACTAACAGCTATTTTCAGTCTTTCTTTTTCCCTCTTCCAGGGCTTTGAGATAGAGTTTTGCTAAATTGTTAAATTGTCTAAGTTGTGCTCTTGCTAAACTGTTAAGCTGGTCTTGAACTTGTGATCTTCCTGCCTCAGCCTTCCAGAGTGTTGGAAATGTCATGTGCATTTTATGCTGTTTATCATCCATCCATTATTGCTTTGGCTTGAATATATTTTGCTAATTGATCATATAGCATAATCATCCTCTCTTCATCTGTTTCCAATGATTTAAGCTACTGTATCATTTTTTTCATATACTTTGGAAGTTTTTTCCCTTTTTTATTTTAAAGGGAATAAAACCAAATGAAATAGAATAAAGCCAATCAAAACAAAACAATGAGAGTGACACAGGACTTCAAAACAAGATAATAGGAAATCATCAGTGTTTGCCATAATGCCTCTTGTTATCTTCAAAGTAACTTCAAAATACCATCAGGCATAAAAAAATCAAACAAAACAGAACAGAATAAGACCACTCAAAACAAAACAATGAAAGTGATACAGGACTTCAAAAACAAGATAATAGTAAATCAGCAATGGCTGCCATAATATATCTTGCTACCTTCAAAATAGCTGCTCATACCATCAGACATAATAGAATCAAACAAAGCAAAATAGAATAAAACTAAATAAAACAAAACAAGACAGAACTTCAAAACAAGATAATAGGAAATTAACAATGGTTACCACATTACCTTTTTAGATGTTTTGTCCCCTATCACTTTCACAATATCTAATGTACATTTTGGATCCCACTAACTCCTTCAGTTTTTATCTAGGGAGACATCATAATGTTCATCCATGTGACTTTGAGCCATTTCACCCATCAGCATGATCTCGAGTTGCATTCATTTACCTACAAGAGCCTCAAGATTATCCTTCTTTATAGCTAAGTAGCTTTCCATTGTAAAAAAAATAATCACATCTTATCCATTCTGTGGTTGGTGGACAAGCTAGCCCTGCTTTTTTCTGGGTCCTTGTCACATGGAATATTGTCTTCTCTGACCTTCAGCCCATGAATTTCCTTTTGAGTCAAATGTTTTTCTTGTATACAGCATATTGATGGATTCTGTCTTCCAATCCATTCTGTCTGCATTTCTTTTTATTGGTAAATTGAGACCATCTACATTAATGGTTATAACCAACATGCACTGGCTCATTTCTGCCATGCTGTTCTCCTGCTTTTGGCCTCCCACTTTTCCTCTCCATTCAGTTGTCTGCCTGGCACAGTAATCTCCCTCTGCTGCTCTTCCAGGAACTGTGGTCGTCTTTATTTCTCTGTAGAATATCCTTCAGTACTCTCTGTAGGGTTGGTTTGGTGGTCAAGAATTCCTTCAGTTGTTCTTTATCATGGAAGTATTTTATTTTTCCATTAATTTTGAAAGATAGCTTTGCAGGGTATATCAATTTGGGTTGGAAGTTGTCTTCTTTTAGGACTTAAATCATTTCACTCCAACCTCTTCTTGACTTGATGGTTTGTACTGAGAAGTCTGCTGTGATTCTGATGGGTATTCCTTATAGGCTATTTTCTTTTCTTTAACAGCTTTTAATGTTCTGTTTTTGTCCTGAATTTCTGGAATCTTGATTACTATATGTCTAGGTGTATATTTCCTTTGGTTATAGCTAGTTGGAGTCCTATATGCCTCACTTATCTGTATGACAGATCCTTTTCCCATGTTTGGGAAGTTTTCTGTTATTACTTATGTAAAAAGCCTTTTTATTTCATTTGTGTTGACCCCTGCTTTTTTATTGACATCTACCCATCTTAAATTATTTTTCTTTGTATCATCTTTCAGCCACTGAATTGTTATTTCCTGGTTCCTTGTAATTTTTAAGAGACCTTTCTTTTTGTGATCAGGAACTATAATGCTGTCTTCAAGGTCTGAAAGTTTATCTTCAGTTTCTTTCAAGTGGTTTTGCCAGGTTTCAGTGGAGTTTTCAGTTTCCTGGATATCTCTCTGAATCTGTTTCATGCATTGTAATTCCTTTCTATATTGTTCATTCAAGGTTTCTGTCATTCTCCTGTGTTCTTTTTAATTTATGTCTTCTTTAGATATGCTCAGCAATTCTTTTATTATGTTTGTCTTTTCTTCCTTTATCTGATATATTATTTCTGATCTTATTACTTTTACAGCCTCATGAAGTTCTTTCTCTACTTCAGTTGCTATCCTCTTGGAGATTTCAGGTGTGCTCTTCCATTTTCTTCTATGACTATATCTCCCAGACTTGTTCTATATGGGCTGGAGGTCTGAACTTGCCTTTTGCTCCTTTGTCTTGACATTTTCATGGGCTTCTTCAGATGAGCTGGTTGTGAAGTTTCAGGCATTCTATGTGTTGGTTGCCCATCTGTAGTGTAGGGGAATGGGCCAGGCACCTGGGTTTCTCCTAACCTAGGTTCCTGGGGAGGAGGTGGGGTGTGGGTTGGGGTTCTCCAGTTACACATGGCTATACTGAGACTCCCCTGATTAAGGCAGGTGGTTCTCCTGGCCAGCTCTGGCTACCAGTCCCCAAAGGCAGCTGGCAGGTTCAAGGGCAAGGGGTGGCTGGCTGGTTCTCCCAGGTTATGTTGGCTACAGATCCGATGGTATCTGGCAGGGTTAGCTACTGTATCTTTCAGCTCCAGAATATTCACTTAATTCTTTTTCTAAAGTTGCAGTTCTTGCATTTTCCAAAATATTATTATGTAGAGCTATTTTAAGAGAATATCTGGTTCACTATCGGTCTGGCTTTTCCTCTTTTGGGGGGGCTTGTTTCTTGATATTACTGCAAAGTATTGAATAGTTGCCAAGCACTTTGTGAAAAAATTTTAGAGACTCTGGGATATATCTTCCTTTCAAGAAAGAGTTATCCTAGGAGTTAGCAGTAGGAGTTATGTTAGGAGGTAGCAGCGCAGAGCAACAACAGACTACTTCAATCCATAAAAGAGTGAGTTGACTTGAAACTAGATTATAGTGTTTTAAAGTTCAGATTGGGTGCTATATCTATAGTCAGGAATGAAATATGCAAGAGACTGCAACCAAATGGCTAACTTTAGGATTATTGTATGATTTTTAGCTAATCATTACAATGCATATGGGTGTTTCGGTATGTTTTCAGATATATACAAAATGTAATGTATTTCTTAATTTTGCAGAAGGCTAAAATACAGTAAATGACCTTAAAGAATACATATAAGGAATTTAATTTTATGAAGCAAAAGATGCCCTATCTTAACAATTAAATACCAAAGATGATCTAAAAGTTTGCATTAGTCTTTGTGAAAAACATTAAAAAACTACTTTAGTAGAATCAGACGTTACCTGAAAATGAATGAGAGATAATAGTGAATATCGTAAGACCTCTCTTGATAGCTTCCAAACTTGAGTATTGAAAAACTAATGTATTTAATGTACATATAAAATTATTTATAGATGGGCACTTAATTTTTTCCTAATGAAACATGTCTAGTTGTCTATTTATTGGACATCAATGTAAAGGGAAAGTGGTTTAGGCACTTGATAAACTCAGACTTAGGAGTTCTCTAATGTTATACCCTTATTATGACAGTTTCTGGTCTCAAAAATAAGTTGGCAGGTTTGTCAAGATTTTTTTGGCTATATTTGAAGAGATTATAAGTATCACTTAGCACTATTTAAGAGTGTCCTTTAAAATCTTTAATGCTAAAGAAATGAAGATTCAAAACATATAATTAGGGAATTAGTCACATTATGAACTAATTTTTTACTTTGTTATATGCTTCACTCAGAATTCATAAGCTCCTTTGTATATTTAAAATACTATTTTTTTCATTTTTAAAAATTACTTGGAATTTTTCAGGAAGCTCTTTATCACACAGAACAAAATATACCTGGATTTGGGAAAAAAATGCCACAACTACTAATAGAATTGCAATAAAAATGCTTCAAACTCATCACGGTTATTATAACTTAACATTTGTCTAAGATTTTACAATGCACAAAGCACTTTCATATGGTGTTTCTTTATAGAAAAACATCACAAGAACATGAATTGATACTAATTTTTCCCCTATAAATAGTGGTAATTTTAAATGGAGAAAGAAACCATGCTTATTACTGTACAGTTAAAAAAAAGCAAATATTCTGCTGAGCTTTCCAAAAGGCAACATGGCAAAACAAAGGCATTGGAATCAACAGGATCTATGTCGAATTCCAGTTTTATTCATTTACTAGATGTATAACTTTGAGAAAGCTACTTAATCTATATGTACTTAACTTTCCTTATCTGTGAATTAGAAAATCTGAGCCTACAGATTTAGATTAAGTGAAAAAAACTTTTTACATATCCTAAGGCAATACCTAGTATAGATAACTCAATAATACTAAAAACAATGTTATTATTAGTAGTAAAATTATCTATTTTCATTGACATTAACATTTCAATAAAATTTAATATGCAACATAAGTTAAATAGGGATGAAAAAATGAATGGTCCAGTATCACATACCAAATCAGGATGAGAGATAGGTAGAGGTAAAAGTCTGTTACACAAGCAAACGAAGCAGTGCAATGAAGGGAAGTGGAACTTATTAAGAAGTCTTGAGATCATACCTAAACCACTTTAAATTTATGATGTTTAAACAATGTAGGAAGTTATACTAAGGGCATCACAGGCAATTTTGCTTTAGGAAGAATAAAATGAAAGCACATTTCTGATGTGAATGTTGAATGGAAGAAGAAAATGGAACCACATCTGTGAAATATATAATGGTTTCATATATAATGGGACAGGGTGCAAGGAACATGAGACTGGAATAATTTGACTTATATAAGCAAGTTAACTCCCTTAGATTGACCATATTGATTATTAGAACAAGGATAAAAGATAGACCTGCACAGTTTTGCATTAAAAAACTGTTTCAGAGTGAAAATCCTAATGAGTCTTCTCACAAATATGTGCTGTCAGTTAAACAAGAAACCTCAATTTAAAAAGTTTATTATTCAAAGAAACCTATCACTGTTATTATATAAACAAATGAAATTATATGCCCCATTTGCATAAAATTAATATCATCTTTGTATTAACAACATTCACCCATTTTATTTCCTTTTAATCTTCTTTAGACAGAGTAGAAAATTTAGACTAAGAATTAGTATTATTTAGGTCTATTATATGATAGGTGTTTATATAAATTGCATAATTTTATGCCTATAATGCAGATTAGAAAGGCTACGTGGTAAGCATAAAGTGTTATCAAATTCATGGTGGAAGTAGTATATAAGATTTTTAAGCTCTCAAATAAGTATTGTACCTCCACTGTCTCCATGCTTTATCCAAATGTATCAGGCATTGAAGAGATGTTATTTATTCTGGGTTTTGCCAATTTATTCTTCCTGTCCTTCCCTTAGGGAATTTATAATTTGTAGGGCCTCAGAGTATATTGAAATAGCATAGAAAAATAACAATAGTGTGCTTGAAAACATTATAACAATTGTGTTGAACACAATAAGCACTCAATAAAAATCTGACTTATCTGATTTTAAAAATGAGTCATTAAATATTGGAAATCATTTGCACAGAAAGAAAATCAACCAACATTCAAAATTAAGGTGCAAAATTATATATAAAACAAAAGAAGAACACTAAAGCATTTGTATATTATCCCTATCTTTTATGAATTCTCTTAGACAAAGGATGTCAGAGCAAAGAAGGGTTCATTGTATATATACATTTAGTCTACAGATTTGGAGCTGTTTTGCCCATTGCATTAGTGGAGACAGGTAATTGTTCTCTGCCACAATTCCAAAGTTCATCTTTTTTACCCCATCATTTTGACATTTGGAAGGGTTGAGGGCCAGGGAAGAGTTATATTGTGCTTCCAAGAGGAAGTCTCTGTTTTCCTTCCTGTCATTCTCTCAACCTCCCAGAATAAATTGTTACTTAAAAAAAAAGGAAAGTCAAACATTTATGAAACATAATGCTGTTTAGAAAAAAAAATAAGAATTATTTTGCAAATAGTGGCACTATTAAAAGAAGGGAGAGAGAATAGCATCAGTCATTTATATTACATATAAGCAGTTTATTAAAGAATTAAATATTTATAGACTATAAAGCCAGGCAGGCGATGAGTCGCAAACAGCTTGCTGAGAAGTACATTATAAAACAATGAGTCTGTCAGTGATTGATAAAGAATGGAAAGTGAAAATGCTTTATAAAATCCTAAGTTAGATATGAATTTCCAGGCTAGCAAAACAGGACACAGTAGCCAGCAATTCAAGCTCATGTATATGCCAAAGGTCTTCAGTGAACAAAAACTACACTCTTTGATCCTTCCATCTCCAGGAAGGTTGCAAAGGCAGAAGGGAAAAGGTCGCAGAGCAGAGAACTGCATGTGCATTATGGATGCTGACTTTCAAGTTAATAGATATAATCTAGATACTCACATAACTTATCTCATTTTCTTCCTAGATAAATAAGTGTGTATAAAACAAAGAAATCTCTCCTTTCCTTATAGAAGCAACTTAAGGATCACAAAATCTAATCTAATTCCCTCAGTTTACAGAGATCAGATCACCTAAGCTAATTTGCTCAGTTGAGAAGAAACTGATTTAAAAGTAAAGTGATCTATCCAAGTTTACATGGCTAGTTAATAACAGAATCAAGATTAAAAATTGGATGTCCTATCTCCTAGTTCAATATTCTTTAAATAGCATCACCTTCTTTCCTCACTTCCTTCTCAAAAATAGAATTGTGAACTCTTTCCATCCATAAAAAATGATTTCACATTCAGAAACTGTGAGCTCCTTCTTGAGTAAAATTAATTTCAATTATGATTTTTAAGTTCACAAACAAATATTCTACCTCCACTATCTCCATGGTTTTATGAGAACAAAAAGCTGTAAGTGTAACTTCAGTCTATACATTCCGTGAGAAAAGAATATAATCTGCCTCTCCATAATTGTTCCAGAGTTTGAGTAACAGGATGTTATCAGAGAAACACTGGCACTTTCTTTTCTTTTTTTACTTTTTTTTTTACTTTTTTTTTTGGTACTGGGGATTGAACTCACAACCTCACACTTACCAGCCAAGTGCTTGAGCCACTGAGCTACATCTCTGGCCTGCCTGCTTGCTTCCTTTCTCCCTCTCTCTTTCTTTCTCTTTCTGTCTTTCTTTCTCTCTCTTTCTCTTTTCTTTCTTTCTTTCTTTCTTTCTTTCTTTCTTTCTTTCTTTCTTTCTCTTTCTTTCTTTCTTCTTTCTTTTTCTTTCTTTCTCTCTCTTTTTCTTTCTTTTGCTGCATTTCAGTAAATTATGTTAAAATTAGTTGTAAAAGTTGAGGGTTTTTAGAAAAACAGAAATCCATTGTAAAATGCTAACTTTTGTTGTAGGATGCTTGCTTCATGAATCTTCTGAGAGTTTCAATTTTAAAACTGTATCAGCAGTACTGTTATCAGTTTAGGAACTCCCAGGAATGTGAACGACAATCTAATGAACCTTGCAGTTAAAGAACATGAAAAAGGATCACAGGACAAGAAAAGGTACGATTGGTCATTTTCTGTTGTTCCATATGAGGAAAAAAAAAGGAGAAAAAGAAAAGATACATCCCATTACCCCTTCAAATTTGGAGTCTTCTTACCTTTTTAAATTATCTACTATGTTTTAAATTATCTACTAGTGTTAGCTAAGATAGAGAACACTAACTGACTCTACAAGCTTACTGTTTGCTGGCTATTTCTTGAAGAAACTGATGTTATCTTTCATTTTCTTTTCTTTCTTTCTCTCTCTTTTTTTTTTTTTTTTTTGAGACAGGGTCTTGTTATGCAGTTCAGGCTGGCCTTGAGCTCACTTTGTAGCCTAGGCTGGTCTCAAACTTACAACAATCCTCCTGCCTCAGCCTCCCAAGTTCTGGGATTACAGGTGTGTTCCACCACATCCAGCTTGTTATGGCTTTCTGTACTAACTAGCTTTAAAAAATGATCTATTTTTAATCCTTTATAACTGGTCAAAACCTAAAGGTAGGCATAATTTTAAATGCCAGAGAAATTCATCTCTTCTTAACTTTGTAAGAAGTCATAAGCCTCCATATGTTCTAGGCATACTATTTTGAAAATCTCTCTCTATTCCCTGCCTTTAAATTTCAAGTCATTTGGTTTTTACGTAATTGAGTTTGAAGTTCCACTTGCAAATTGGATAAAGATAACACTATGAATCAAATAAAAATTAA
Organism: Dolichotis patagonum; assembly: GCA_004027295.1. NCBI lineage: Eukaryota > Metazoa > Chordata > Mammalia > Rodentia > Caviidae > Dolichotis > Dolichotis patagonum. Next base: position 104,306 of record PVJX010002633.1, on the reverse strand, counting down.
AAATTAAATCTTTTGCTTCTGTGCAGCTGCCAAGCACTGTTTGCAAAAATATCAAACTAGTGATGTCCCTGCCCAGTAACCTCAGTATTTTTCTGTAATGTTTGAATTTCCATAAAATTATATGCAGCACAGAAAATTCATATTACATTAGATGCTTTTCTTTTCTTTCTTCTTTTTTTTAAAACCAACTTATTGAGATATGGTTGATATGTAAAAATCTTATATATTTAATGTATACATCTCAATGAACCTTATGATAAGTATACACCAGAGAATCCATAACTACTATCAAGGCCATAAACATCATTTCTCAAAGTCTCCTTCCACAATAATAATAACTACTACTATTATTATTATTAGGGGATTTTTTTGTGTTTGAGAGTGGTAAGAACATACAATTCTGTGAGCTATAAGCACTATACTGTATGTTAGAAGGCTAGAATTTATTTACTAACATAACTCAAACCATAATCTCAGTTCCTCATCCCCCTTGGCAATTAGCAGTGTAGTCTCTGCTTCTGAGTTCAACTTTTAGAGATTCCACATATAAATGAGATAATATAGCATTTGTATTTCTGTATATGGAGTATCTCACTTAGCATAACATACTAAGTACATCTATGCTGTTGTAATTGGAGAGATCTTACTTTTGTGTGAATTTATACGTTGCAATTTCTTTATTTATTGATGGATAGTTTATTTTGATATCCTAGTTATTATAAATGATGCTACAATGAACGTTGAAGGCCACTACCTCTTGGAGACTCCAACTTCATTTCTTTTCAGATTATACTCCAGAGTGGGATTGCAATATAGTCAGTTCTACTTTTAATTTTTAAAAGAATTCCCATACTATTTTCCATAACAGGTGTACTGATTTATATTCCCAATGGTGTACAAAGATTCCCTTTTCATCACATCTTTGCCAACACTTGTTATCACTTTCTTGTCTTTTTCATAATTGACAGAGTAAGAGGTGTAGAATGATCTATCATTATGGTTTGATTTTCATTTTCTTGATAATTAGCAATGTTGAAGATTACTTCATATAGCTGGTGGCCATTTGTATATGTTTCCGGAAGAAATGTTCACCCAGGCATTTTGCCTATTTAAAATTTGAAAATTTTCTCCTCTCCTTTTCTGCCCTGTTGTACAAGTTCCTTGTATATATATATATATATATATATATATATATATATATATATATATATATATATTAGTTTCTTATCATATATATGGTTTGAATATATTTACTTCAATTCCACTGGTATCTTTTTGTTTTGTGGAGTATTTCTTTGGCTGTGTAGGAATTTTATGGTTTGATGCAGTCTTGCTTTTTTATTTTTGCTTTTGATATTAGTGACTTTGGTGTAATACAAAAAAAAATCATTGCCAAGACTAAGGACAAAGAGCTTTTACCCTAAGTTTTCTTCCAGGGCTTTTATGGTTCTAAGTCTTTGCTTACATTTTTAATCCATTTTGAGTTTGTGTGTGTGTGTGTGTGGTATAAGGTAAAGACAGCATTTTGTTCTTTTGTATGTAGATAGTCAATGTTACTCCTGTGCTACGTACTGAGCAGACGGTCCTTTCCACATTGTGTACTTGTGGCAACCTTGTTGAAAATTATTTGACGGCACATGTGTAGATTTATTTCTAGGCTCTCAATTCTGTTCTACTAGTCTATGTGTCTATTTTTACGCTGGTACTATACTGTTGCAACTACCACATTTTTGTAATGTAAGTTGAAATCAGTAAATGTGATGACTGTAGCTTTAGTTTTGTTCTCTTTGTTCAAGATTTGTCTATTTGGGGCCTTTTATGCTTTCATGTGAATTCAGGAATTAGTTTTTTTTAATACTTGTTTTTATTTCTATCAGTAGTGCCATCAGAATTTTAACAGGATTGCACTGAATTTGTGGAGCACTTGGACTAGTGTGTTAGCTTTCTGTTACCATAAGGAAATATCTGACATAATTAAATTATTATAAGAAAAGGTTCATTTTGGTTCACAGCTTTAAAGGTTCTAGTCCATGATAAATGAACTCTCTTATTTTGAGCCTGTGATTTGAGCAAAACTGCTCTCATCAGGAGCCAGGGAGCAAAAGAGAAAGAGGAAGTGGGTGGAGTTACGCACAAGGCCCCACTTCTCTAAAGTTTCTCACTTCCCAATAGCACCACCCTGGAAAGCAAGTTGTTAACACAGGTACCTCTAGAGCATATCAAAATCCAAACTGTAACAAGTATAATATACATTTTAACAATTTTAATTCTTTCAATCCATGTACATGACATATTTTTTCCATTCATTTGTATCTACTTTAACTCTTTTCATCCATGTTTTATAGGTTTGGGTATATAGATTTTTCTATGTTTCTATGGCCTGCCTTAGAGAGTTATGAGCCAGGAACAATGAGTAAAAACCTAAAAAATATCACATGTTCCTGGATTAATTTTTTTTTTAAGTTTTCTTTTTGCACTACTAGGGACTGAAGCAAGGACTGGTACAGGTTAGATAAGTATTCTATCACTGAACTACATAGTCCTCTCCTTGGTTAAACCTGCGTATTTTATTCTCTTTGATGTCACAATAAATAGGATTTCTTAAAGGCTGTTCTTAGTGACAGAAACAGTGATTTTGTATCTTGCAATTTCACTAAACTTCTTAACTACTTCTAACAGCTTTTTGTTAGTCTTGGGTTTTCTTTATGTAAGAAAAAGACATCTTTAAACAAAGACAATTTTACTTCTTGTTTTCATATATACTATTAGTACATGCTGGGAACTACACATTCACAATGGCTAGCTTTGCGTACTTCTTTAAAGGATAAAGTGGAGGCTGGGATTACTGGTACCACTCATGTGAGATTTCCCTTTAACTCTTCATGTATGGGACATCCTCTCCCACCCACTAGGACTAAAACTAAGACCACTAAGTCTAAAAAACTCTCCAGGGCAAGATCCTTCTTAGCATAAAACCGTCTCTGCCGTTTTGAGTCATCCTAGGATTATACTTGCCTGCTGAGTCATAGGCTTCTGAGTCTTCCACCAATTTTGAATCTATCGCTAGCTGCCCCTGTCACTGTATACACCTGGTAAATATTGGCTATGTTGGAGGTCACTCTTATGGCCCATCTGGAAACATTGACTTCCCAGTCACTCATCATGTACTACTAAATCTGTCTCTGTTCCTTACTTTATCCTCTTACCATATGCTTAACACAGACAATTGGGGCTCTTGGCTGGGCTCCTGATAAAAATATATTAATTTTATCAAATATTTGATTCCATTGTGTCATTTTAATAAATGCACAGAATGTATTTTGATCAACATCCTTTTACCCCCTCTCATACCTCAACAATCCTTTTGTTTATTCATTTCCTCTTGTCATAATAATAGTTTTCTTTCTACTTTCAAGTCATCCTTTTTTCGTAAGATTCCACATATTAGGGAAAACGTGATACTTGAATGTATTCTCCCAGTTTCTTTTTACTTGTTTGTTTTTTGAAGAGTTTGAGAGAGACTGGCATTAATTCTTTAAATGCTTGGTAGTATTCACTAGTGAAACCATCTAGTGTTGGGGCCTTACACTGTTGGGACATTTTAAATTACTAATCCAATCTTACTGCTTACTTGTCTTTACAGTTTTCTATTTCTTTATGGTTGTCTTAGCAGGTTGTGTGTGTCTAAGAATTTATCCATATCTTTTAGATTATCTAGTTTATTGGCATATAAGTTTTCATAGGAGTCACTCATAGTACTTTGTATTCCTCTCATATCAGTTGTAATGCTTCCTCTTTCATTTATAATTTTCTCTCTTTATTTTAGTTAGCTTAACTAAGGATCCATCAATTTTATTTATGTTTTCCAAAAGGAAACTCTTTTGTTGATCTTTTTCAGATCTCTTTATTTCTTGTATGATGTTTATTATTTCTTTTCTTCTGCTAAATTTTTGCTTAGTTTTTTCTTCTTTGTTGGTTTCTTGAAGTATAAAGTTAGGCAGTTTGGCATCTTATTTTCTTAATGTAAGTACATAGGCATATACTGATAGAAACCCCCTTCTTAGATCAGGTTTTGCTGTATACTACAAGATTTTCATAGTTTTGTTCTTATTTCATTTGCCTCATGGCAGTCTTTAATTTCCCTTTTGATTTTTTCCATGACCCTATGATTGCTATGAATGTGTGGTTTAATTTCCACATATTTGTACATATTATAATTTTTGTTGAATTATTTGTTCTTGAAACTGTGGTACTGAGAGCCTCTATTATCTATTATTTAGTGCTCCCTTGAATGATATTATCTGCTTTATATATTTAGGTGTTCCAACATTGAGTATATATATATTTACAAGTGTTATGCCTTCTTGACGAATGGAACTCTTAATTATTATACAGAGTCATCGTTTCTTGTGACAGTTATCCCTATTCTCTGTTGTTTACCTTTTACATGGAGTTATCTTTTTCCACGCTTTCACTTCCAGTCTGTGTGTCTTTTTAAATCTAATATATGTGAGTTACTTATAGGAAGCATAATTAGATCTTGCTTTATTACCTGTTTGGTCATTCTGTATCTTCTGGTTGGAGAATTAATCCATTTACACTTAAAGTAACTATTAATAGCTCAGAAATTATTATTTTCATTGTATTACTTTTTTCTGACTGCTCTGCAGTCTTTTTTTGTTCATTTCTTCCTCTCTTCCTGTTTTCCATTGTGATTTAATGATTTTTTGTAGTGTTATACTTTGATTCCTTTATTTTTCTTTTGTATATTTTATTTGGTGAATACCATGAAGCTTACATAAAGCATTTTGTAATTACAATAAGCTATTTTAAGCTGATAACAATTTCATTTGGATCACATACAAAAACTCCAATTTGACTTCTCCACTCTTAATACTATTGATGTTATTACTCACCTTTTTTAATATTGGGTTTCTGATAAGTTATTCTAGATACTTTTGTCTTTTAACATTCATAGTAGAATAAAAATGATTTATACACCATCATTATGTAATAAAATATTCTAATTGACTATATTTTTATTCATATTAGCAAATTTTGTATCTTTAAGTATTTTCATTTTGCTAAATGCCTTTTTATTTCAACTTGAAAACCTCCCTCAGCATTTCCAGTAGGGCAGACATAGTGGTGATGAACTCCTTTACAGTTTTTTTTGGGGGGGGGGGTTTTTTGGCTTTTTTTCCCCTTAACTCTTAACTTAACTCTTTTTTGTTTCTGAATGACAGCTTTGCTAGATATAATATTCTCAGCTGACATTCTTTTGTTTCTCATAGCATTGTAAATTCTACTCTCTCCAGGCCTGTAAGTCTTCTACTAAAAAAAATCTACTGATAATCTTATGGAGGTTCCCTTCTACATGATTGTTGTTTTCTCGCTGTATTCAAGCTTCTCTTTGTCTTTGATGTTTGGTAGTCTGATTTTTTTTTTTAGTTGTATATAATGATTACATTCCTCATGGAGCTGTGGTGATTGTATATAACACATTTTTAAAACTGTCCTCCCACATTGTCTCACTCCATCCCCACTTCTTAGTCCATTTTCTTTATTTATTAATCTGTTCAACATATACACTGTTTCCAAGATTTAGCTAATGTGAATGGTGTTGCTGTAAACATGGGTGTGTATGTATCACTGTAATGTAATATCTTTAACTCTTTTGGGACAGCACTGAGGAGCAGAATAGCTGGCTCAAATGGAATTTATATTTTTAGTTTTTGAGGAATCTCCATACTGATTTCCGTAATAGTTTATATTCCCACTAACAATGAAGAAAGATTTCTCTTTCCCCTATAGCCTTAACAACATTTATTATCTGATTTCTTAATAGCCATTCTTTTTGGAGTAATATGGAATCACAGTGTTATTTTAATTTGTATTTTTCTAATGTGCAGAGATATTGAACATTTTTCCACATATTTAAAAGCCATTTGTATTTTTTTTTCCTGAGAAGTGTCTATTCACTTCAGTTGCTCATTTTTTGATGGAGGTCTTTTATTTGGGGAGGTCTTTTAAAAAAATTCTTTATATATTTTAGGTATTAGTCCTCTGTTTGAGGAATAGCGGGCAAAACTTATCCCCCATTTTGTATGTTGTCTTTTCATCCTGTTGATGGTTTCCTTTGTTGTGCAATTTTTTAATTTGACATGATCCTATTTGTTGATTCTTGGTCTTATTTCTTGTACAATTAGGGTTCTAATAAAAGTCTTTGCCTATGCCTATGTCTTCAAGAGTTTTACCCATTTTTTCTTCCAACAGATTGTTTCTGTTTTAATATTTGGATCTTTTAGTTTAGTACATGGTAAGAGAGACTGGTTGAGATTTAGTCCCCTGCATGTTGACAGCCAGTTTTCCCAGCACTACTTGTTAAAGAGGTTATTGTTCCTCCAGCATAAATGTCTGGTTCCTTTGTCAAAGATTAGTTAGCTGAATGTATCTGCCGTTGTTTATGCATCCTCTAGTCTGTTCTACTGATACACACCTCTGGTTTTGTGTCAATACTATGTTTTTTTTTTAAACTATTGTAGCATAGTATAATTTGAAGTTCAGAGTTGTGATGTCTCCTGCCTTGCTTTTGTTGCCTACGATTACTTTTGCGACTCTATGTTTCTATTAGTTCCATATGAATTTTAGGATTGCTTTCTCTAGTTCTGTGAGGAATGCTGTTGGTATTCTGACTGGAACTGTGTTATATCAGTTTTGGAAATATGGCTAATATTTTGACTATATTAGTTCTGCCTATCCAGGAAAGGGGATATTATTCCATTTTCTGATGTCTTCTTCTACCTCCTTTTCCAGTGTAGTATAGTACTCATTGTAGAGGTATTTCATTACCTTGGCTTGGTTCATTCCTAAGAATTTTATTTTACTAGATGCTATGGTAAAAGTTATTTATCTCTAGTTCTTTCCAGGTGAATTTATTATTGGTGTACAAGAATGCTATTGATTTTTGTGTGCTGACTTTGCATCCTGCTATACTACTAAATTTGGTTATTAATTCTAGGAATCTTTTGGTGAAATTTTTTGGATCTTCTCTGTAGAGGACCATGTTATTGACAAATAATAATTTGACTTATTTTTGTCCTACACATATCCCCTTTATTTCTTTTTCTTCTCTGATTGCTCTGGCTAATATTTCCAGAATTATATTTAAGAGTAGCAGTAATAGTGGACGTCTTGTCTTGTTCCTGAGTTTAGAGGAAGAGTTTTCAGTGTGTTCCCATTTAATATGATGTTGGTCATTGGTTTGTCATAAATGGCTTTTTATAAAATTGAGATAAGGTCTTTCTATATCTTTTTAGTCAAGGTTTTTATGACTGGACACTGGATTTCATCAGAGGATTTTTCTGCTAGCTGAAATGAGTATGTGCTTTTTGCCCTTGCTTCTGTTCATGTGATATTACACTTACTGATTTATGTATGTTGAATCATTCCAATATCCCTGGGATGAATTTTACTTGGTCATGATGTATGATCTTTTTGATGATTTGTTGTATTCTGTTTTGCCAATATCTTACTGAGGACTTTTTGAAGCAATATTCATTAAAGAGATTGATCTGTAGTTATCTTTTTTTGGTGACTCCTCTTCTAGTTTTGGAATCAGGGTGACTACTGCTTCCAGGAATGAATTTGGATATATTACTTCCCTTTTGATTTCATTAAAGAGCATCAGCAGTATTGAATCTTCTCTAATGTTCTTGTAGAATCTTTCAGTGAATCCACTGGGGACCTGGGCTCTTCTTAGGTAGTAATTATTTTTATTTTAATTAATTAATTAATTAATTAATTTTTTGGTACTGCAAATCAAACTCAGCACCTTGTACTTTCCAAGCTACATCTCTGGCCTTTAGGTGGTAATTTTTAAAAAAATTATTACTTCTTCATCTCATTTCCTGATATTGGATTATTCAAGGTTTTTAATATCTTCTTGGTTAATCTTTGGTAATTCATATGTATAAGTCTATCCATTTATTCTTTTTTAACTTTATATTTTTTATTGATAAATATTTATCACAACCTTCATAGGGAATTTGTACCTGTACATAATATATCTTAATTCATTTTTCCCTATTCTCCTCCCCTTCCTTCAACCTTTCTTTGTGTTTCCATTTACAAAAGCTGTTTCCATTTTTTCTTTCTGTTCCCTATTTTTCTTCTCCCTTCCCTCCCTTCCGCCAATGCCTTTCCTGGTTCCTTTCCCCATTTGAACATTTTCTTCCTACTTCTCATTGTGTGTCTTCTATTATGCTCCTTGCTTCCCCATTTAGTTACACACACACACACACATATACACACACCAATGTGATATTTAAACTTGTGTATCTGATTTATTTCACTGAAGACTATGGTCTTGAGTGCATCCATTTTCCTATAAACGACTCAAGTTTATCCTTCTTCATGGCAGAATAGTGCTCCATCATACAAAAAACACATTTTCTTTATCCATTCATCTGTTGATGGGGATATGGGCTGTTTCAAGATTCAGCTATTAGAAATTGTGCTGCTAAAAATGGGAATGCATATATCACTGTGGTATGCTGCTTTTAAGTCTTTCAGGAAGATACTTAGGAGGTAAACACCTGGGTCAAATGGAGCCTCTAGTTTTAGTTGTTTTGAAGAATCTCCATACTGATTTCCACAGTTTTTGTATCACTCTACTAGCAATGGAAAAGGGTTCTTTTTCTTTCCACAGCCTAAAGAACATTTGTTATTGGTTGATTTCTTAACGATAACCATTTTTTCTGGAGTGAGATGGAATCTCAGTATTGTTTTAATTCGTATTTCTCAAATGACCAGTGATGTTGAACATGTTTTTCATATAATTATTTGCTCCTTGTACTTCTTCATCTGATAAATGTTTATTCATTTTAGTTGCCCATTTCTGGATTGAGTATTTAGATTTGGAAGAGGGTCTGATTTCTTTTTTGACTTCTTTATATGTTCTAGATTTTAATGCTTTGAGGAGTATCTGATAAAAATTGTTTTCCATTCTTCACTCTGTTGGTGGTTTCCTTTGCTGTGCAAAGCTTTTATAATTTAATGTGATCTCAGTTGTTGATTCCTTGTAGTATTTCCTGTGTGATTGTTTTTGTTCATAAAGTCTCTGCCTATACTTACGTCTTCCAGAGTTTTACCTATTCTATCTTTCCATATACTTAGTGCTTCTGTTTTAATATTTAGATCTTTGATCCATTTTAATAAATGGCTGTACTTCCAAAACTTTTATATAGATTTAGTGCAACCCTAATCAAAATACCAATAGTGCACTTCACAGATTAGAGAAAAAATGCTAAAATTCATATGAAACCAGAAGAGACCTAGAATAGCAAAAGCAATTCTGGGCAACAAGAGTAAGGCAGGGGCATCATAATCAGTAATTTGAAGTTATACTACAAAGTTACTGTGATGAAAACAGCATGATACTGACAGAAACAGACTGAGGATCAATGTAACAGAAGATGCAGAAACAACTCCAAGCACACTAAGCTACCTTATCTTTAAGAAAGGGGCCAAACATCTTTGCTGGAAAGAAAATATAACCTCTTTAATAAGTGACGTTGAGAAAACTGGCTTTTAACGTGACAAAAATTGAACTTTGACCCATATGTATTGATTTCTTTGAATTCTTCATTTTATTAAAGTGTAGATTCTCAAAATAGTTACTAATAATCGGGACTTTGGTAGAGTCTGTTGTGATTTTACCTTTTTCACTTCAAATTACGTTGATTTATGTCTTTTTTTTCCTTTTTGAGTAAGACTGGTTGGGGGTTTGTTTATTCATTCAAATAATGAGTTCTTTGATTCATTAATTCTTTGTATTGTGTTTTAGTATCAATTTAATAAATTTGTGCTCTTTAAAATTTCCTTCCTTGTACTAGCTTTGGATTAGGACAGCTCTTGAGCTGCTTCGTGATGTTACTTGAACTTGCTCTGTTTTTTGTGATGTGGGCAACCACAGCCATAGACTTCCCCCTTAGGACTGTTTTCATTGGGTCTCATAGGTTCTGGTATGTTGTATTGGCACTATTATTCTTTGAGTTTATGAACTCATTTTTTCCGTAACTTTAATGTCTCAATGAAGACCTCTTACGTTCTATATATTTGGATTTTTTTTTCACTATGTGGATCTGAATGCTGATTTCTCTGTCCAAATTGAGAAAGATTTTCCTTGCTCTACTACTTCTTGAAAGCCATTGTATCACTTGGGGGAAGGAAGTACTAAGGATTGAACCTAGGACCTTTGCACTGAGCTATATCCCAGACTTTTTTATTTTCTTTTTTTGAGACACGGTCTCATTAAGTTGCTCAGTTGCAGGTTGGACTCAAACTTGCAGTCTTCCTGCCTTGCCTCCTGGAGTGTTGGAATTACATATGTGCACCACCACCTTTGGCTCTATAATGGATATATTGATTTAATTGTCCCATATTCCCATAAGCTTTCTCCTTTCTTTATTCTTTTTCTTTCTGTTTCTATAACTGGATAATTTCAAATGATCTATTTATGTGTTGCTGGTTCTTCATTGAGTTTGGTGTTAAAGATCTCTAATTTTTCATTTCCTTCTACTATTTAATTTCAGAATATAATTCTTTTTATTAAAAAATTTCTATCACTTTATTAGATTTCTCTTTTGTTCATGCATTGCTTTTGAGATTTTGTTTAGCTGTCTGTGTTGTCCTATAGCTCACTGAGTTTAAGACAGTCATTTTTAAAATCTTTGACAGGTCATCCATACATCTCCATTTCTTTCAGGTTAACCATTAGAGTTTTATTCTTTCCCTTGGCAGTAGCATGTTTCCTTGAATCTTCATGCTCTTGAGAGTTCTGTTGTTTTCTTCATGTTTGAAGAAGGAGTTAGGTCCGCTTTTACTGATGGCCTTAGGGAGGAAAAGATTTTCACTACTGAGGTTGGCTAGGAATTATAGGAGGTTCTTAACTTTTACTATGGATGGACTGCTCCACTGTTCTTGTTACCTTTCAGGATAGAAATCATAATTATGTTCCTCATCTCAATTTACAAAGACAGGACCAATGCTGAAAGTCTATCATTTATTTCTTTAGGGCAGTATCCTGGTTTTCAAGGTTTAATTTCTATACAGAAACCAAAAGAGTCAATCTGCCTAAGATACACAATGTAAGTGTATCTGTGTGCTGCCCAAAATGAGGGAGGAATGTACAGGATTCTGGGGACACATACAGGCTGACTGGGATTCATGGGCAGATTTCTTGGTGGAGTCTATAACCTGGTTTACTGAATTTGCTACTGGTTATTGAGAACTGTGTACCAGTTGCTGAGAACTCTTGCCCTTTCTTCCTGCACCAGACAATTCAGTTATTAAGATTACTTCGGTATTCAGTGTGCAGCCAGACAGAGTGAAGACTTCTGCAGCATCTTGCAAGACTGAATAAGCCATACTGTCAATTTGCTCTCATATTGTTTTTACATATGGAAGAAATAATGAGCTGAAAGGATCTCTTTTGGTACCAAACCATGTTGCTTTGATGAAGGAAACATAAGTTAGATGAAAGTGTTTTTCTTACCCACTTCACTGCATCTATCTTCAGAGTTTATGCTACACCAGTGTGCTGGAACTCTCAGCTACTATGGCTCCCACAAAGTTATTTTCATCCATAGGTGGTTATGAACATCTATGTGTCTATGGAGGGATAAGAATCAAAACCTCCTATTCTGTTGTCTTGCTGATGTTACACCTCCTAGATACTTTCTTTGTGCAGCATGATTCACAGGCTTTGTCATGAGAATCAAAAACGTAAGTATTTTTGATATATTTTTTCATTGCCCCAATTCTTATCAATATTGAAAAACAGTAGTTACTTTCATGTTACAACTGGCACTGCCAGTATTATAAAAAAGAATGATGTAGAGGATAAAGTGAATATTTAGTTGATACTTTACTTGAATTTAACTAAAACTGGTTTAGCAACCATGAGTAACTTCATTTTCCAAAGAGAAATTTATCCTCATGTGTTATATACTTGTATCAACTCCCCATGGCAAATGTAATCGTTATGTATTGTAAACATGTGCAAATAAAAGTAAAAATTTAAAAAATAAAGTAAATCACTGCAGAAAACAATAAAAGATGCTACTCTCTGAAATTTTCGTTTTCAAAGTTTTCCCACAATGGAAGGTATTGATGAAATTTACTCTGTGTATATTACACATGAATGAGTATATGTGTAGTTACCGTATTTTAAATGCCTTATCTACCAAATTGATTGAACTGGTTAAAGTGTAAAAATTCAAAGTTAGCTTCTGTCAGAAGCAAATCTATATGCTCAGAAGGCAAAGAATGAATGTCAGAAACAAAACTGAGAAAGACTTTAATTATGGTGATTTTCAAAAAATATTCCATAGTATTAATGAGTGCTTCTCTTCTAGGAGAGAAGCACTTGTTCTTTGACAATTTGAAATTAGAATGAACTTAGAATGAACTTATTTACTTACTTATGAGAGTAGCTTCATACATGAAACTATGATGTACTTGTGCTTGATGTTTTGTGTAAAGATCTGGAAACTCAAAAACATTATGTTAGAGGTCACTAAAATTAAGGAGGTCAGGAAATAGGGAGATATTGTAAACTTTAAACTATTAGGATACTTCAGTCTGGAAAGCTGAGCGTGAAGGTACTGCACCAAATCCTGGAATTAGGGTATCTGCGAAAGCTTGAAAGTTTAAACACAGATCGTATCTGATGAGATGAAATTAAACAGAGAATTTGACATGAAAAATACGATTTTAGAAATTGTTATTTCAAGAGTAAAAATGAAATAGTCTTCAAAATGATCTAACCAACCAGATACTAGATTCATCACATGTTAATAAAGGGAGACTAGGATGTTCTAATAACAGAGCACCATGTTGTACTCCACATGAAGTCAGAATACTCAGACATTGTCAGTAATGAAGTGTAGATTGTTATAAATGTTATTTGTACTCTTCCTCAATTTTCAGTGGAAAATATATATAAGTTTGAATAAGTCTATTTAACAAGGTGGAAATCTAACAGCATTTAAAAAGAAAAAAAATCTAAGATTAGGAGGATACTGCTTCGTCATTCAAGCAAGAAAATGCACAATGTGACGATCTTTTCCAATAGTCTCATAAATTAAAATCTATTGGAAAAGCAATAGCTAAAAGTTGTTATTTACTGCTATTCTGAAGAAATTTCCTAGTGTTCAGTTTCTGTGTTTTTATACTTCTAAACCATAGGTGCAACTAATATTCACATGTACAAAATCTCAAAAAATAAAGGCAAAATGAGTATCAACATTGAAAACCTGCTCTTTGCCATGTTGGCCCAAGGTGTAAAGAGCTATTATGAAAGGAGATGTGTTAATGAAGGCAGTAAATTAGTAGGTTTGAGAAAAAATTCGTTGTGTCTTCAAAGTTTTCAACTCAATATGACAAAGATGAACTCACTTCTGTGAAAATAAGCACAGACTAAAACTGTAATTCTAGAAGCTGTTATCATGAGCTTTCAAAGCCAATTGTTAACAACTGGATAAGCTAAAACTCCAGAGATAACTGAAGACTATGGATTTTTTTCTTTGTTTTCTATTTGTTTTCTCCATTTTGCCTTTATGGCAGGGCTGTACTTGCTTGTTTGTTCCCTAGGAAAAATTAGATATCAGGATAAAGCTATTGTTTCTGAAGAATGACCACCAATGTCATGTTTTTCTCTGTAAAATGAAACAGGAGCTGTCTCATTCCCCACTGGGTTTCAGAGAAAGCTGTAACTTTAAGGCAGATAATTCCAATGTACACATGGTAAGAAGGCACAAGCTGTGCTTTATAGAGTTAATCCTCAGAAAAAGATATGGATCCTCAGGCAGTGTTTGCAAACAATGAACAATGGGTTCCATGGGCCAAGTGTATCAGCCGAATGGGGTATGTGCAAAGTCAGTCCCAGCATGTGATTAACGGCTCATGGATAAAAGTTTCTTTGTTTGTGTAATTATTTTAAATTCACTAAATATGCAAAATCTTTTGAGAGAACACCTGACACAGAGGATTTCAGAGACTATCTTAATTGCTCATAGATCATATATGATGAGGGAAGTATAGTTTCAGGAATTTTATACAAATGATAATATAATAATCATATAATAACCATTACTGCTTCTTTTACTAGAAAGAAAACAAGTCACTTTTCACTACCTCCACTGTCATTATGGTTTGACTGGATTATTGTAATAACTTCCTGAATACAAATGTCTTTCTCTCTCTCAAGGCTTGGGAAGATTTTTTAGCTACTATGTCATTAAATAGGTTTTCTACACCCTGTTCTATCCTTTTTCCTTCTAGAATACCCATAATAGAAATATTTGTTTACTTAATGCTGTATCAAGTCTCATAGGCTTTTTCATACTAGTACTTTATTATCTTACAGAATTATTTCAAAAGACCTGTCCTCAAATTCAGAAATTCCTTCTTCTATTTGATCTGTTGTCAAAGTACTCAGATATATTTTTACTTCACTTATTGAATTCTCTGTGCAAGTTTTATTTATGTCTTTTAAAATGATATATATCTTCTTGTTGAAATCATTCAGAAAATGAATTGTTTTCCTAATTTTATTAAGTTGTTTGTATTCTCTTGTATCTCATTAGGCTGCCTAACATCATTATTTTAAATTCCTTTTCTGGCATTTCATAAATTTTGTTTTGCTGGGGTCTGCTGCTGGGGAATTTACTGTTTCCTGTAGGTGTTTTTGTTTCCTTGCTTTTACATGTTTCTTGTGCTCTGTGCACTTTTTTCATATTTATGGAGTAGTTTTTATAGAGGCCTTTTCTGGTAGACATGTACTATGTTATTGGCAGAGTATGGTGTGTTAATTTTAATTCTAGGTAGATTCAGTTGTGTGGTCTTTGCAATTTCTTCAGCTATAAACCTCTTCAGCAGTGTTTGCAATTGTGTCAGTAGCTTAGCCTGAAAGAGTTTGTAATCATGGTGATAGTTCTGCTGGGAGTGGGGCAGCTGGACTGGCTTTTGGACTGTGTGGTTTTTAGGCCAAGTGTAGGCAAAATTGGGCATATCCAGTCAGTTGGCTATGTGGCAGGCTCTCTGGTGGGTGGGGTCAGTGCTGGGCTGGCTGTAGGGCCAGCTG
Source organism: Dolichotis patagonum (assembly GCA_004027295.1). Taxonomy (NCBI): domain Eukaryota; kingdom Metazoa; phylum Chordata; class Mammalia; order Rodentia; family Caviidae; genus Dolichotis; species Dolichotis patagonum. The sequence goes on along the minus strand of PVJX010002633.1, from coordinate 89,158 downwards.
TGGGTGCATATGAATACACTATAGCTGCTATTGGGCTGGCTATAGAGCTGAGTGCAGGCTCACACAGTGGTAAGGTAAATCAGTCTGCTTGTGAGAGGTGCTTGGGTGAAGGGAAGGGACAAGATTGATACAGGACTGGCTGTAAGAATATGTGAGGCTGCCAAGCAAGAAAATTGTTTTTAGCTTCCTGGCTGCGTGCACCTGTTCACTCGGAGGGGTTGCTGTGGGAGTTTGGCCAGTATGGTTTCAATGGCTTTGCTGTGCTCTGAGCAGTCTTTCATGTGAATAAGGTGGAATGACACTAGGATAGAAAGACAGTGGCTATTGGCTATATGTTCTATTATGTAGAGCATTAGAGCACAGCACACTCTAGCAGTGGGTCCAGTTTGAAGGTAGCACCTTGCCATAGCAACTTAGGTCATGCGGCTGTACAGTACAGGCTCTTTCTCTGATACATCAGCGTGGTGTCTGGACATTACTCCAGCCTATGACCGAGGGCTGTGAGGGCTGCAAGACTCTCCTGTAGTAAGGACTGCAGGCATCTGTAGCAGCAGTGGGTGTCGCTGGGTACATCCAGTTTAGCCTTTCCTCTGAGAAAATGTCAATTCTGACCCTAAGTCAATTCAGGTGAGGGTGAAGCCTCATTCTTCTCTATATGGTCCTACCCTGGATTTCCATACTCTACAGGGATCTTGCCATTTCTTTCCTATCTTCCAGTATTATTCCTCAACCCCTCTGGTCAAAACGTGGTTATTTGTTTAAGAGGAAGAAACATATATTGGTCATTTTCCTGTCATTGGGCCATTGGTTTGTGGTTTCAAAAGCTTCAGTCCATGATTAGCTGGCTCCAAGAAATGCCATACTGTAAGGGCATAGTGGAAGCAAGCTGCTCAACATGACAGCCAGAAAGCAGACAGGGAAAAGGCTGAGCAAAAGATACACCTTCCAAAGACATACCCCAGGGTTCCACTGCCTTCAACTAGGTTTCAACTCCTAATAGCACATTTAGCAAAGAACTCATCACTGAACTGATCCACTGATAAGTATAATATTCCCATGATCCAAACACTTTTCAAGAGCCCACCTTTGAACACATGAAACTTTTGAAGGACACTGTGAATCTAAACTTTAACAAGAGATAAACAGCTCTGTTTGGCCATCTTCCTGATGTCATCTCCAACAATAATTCTGGTGCTTCAGCAATTGGTTATATAAGGAAGTCATTTACAAAAGGCAAGGAATGCAGGACAAAAAAAGAGATTTTTGTTTTTACTTTTTAAGCAGGGGTCTGATGATCAGAGTTTAGTTTTGGACATGTTGTTATAAGTTTTGTTTAGAAATGTCGAGTAGAAATTACTCTAAGGTACATTATATAAGTGAAAACAACATTTGGATTTCATGCCCTAGGAGGGAGAATATTCCGAGATTGTTAACAGTTTAAGGTCAGAAAGTGTATTTGAGCAGCAGAGTTCTTGCCTAGTATATGTAAAGTTCACTTAGACCCCAGCATTGGGGGAGAATAGAGTAAAAAATGAAAGTGCAAAAGAAACACAGTTTTAAGGCCTTTTAGAGTAAAGAACATATTTACTGTATCAAACTGTCATCAGCCTTCTTATGACAAATAATAATAAGTTTTAAGATATTATTTTAGTTGATGATTATGTTCATTTTATGGGGGTAAGTTTTGTCATTACTTTCATGTTATATAAAAGGCTATGATCTTCAAGAGTAATCTGATTTATTCAAGAGTTACAGTGCAAACCTAGTGGAATGTCTTACTATGTTACAATTTTCTGAATATATCTTAGGCTAAGCCAGAAATAGTAGCAAGAACAGTCAACATTTTTGCAGACACTGTGTGCAGGGTATAATGTGGCATATTTATAGTAATGTAGGAATAGACTTTGACAGCTTTAATCTGATATAAACTATGAGGAGAATAGAGATTTTGGGAATATCAAGTAAGTTTGGTTTATACAAATGACAAATTAATCCCCTACTCAGTTTAAATTGCTTGATGTCACATAACTATAACATTATTACTGTCAATTAAGTCTGTTTAGGAACTATTTCAGGTTCGACTCATAGGAGAGTTTCCTGGGACATCATCAGCATCTACAGACTTAGTTTCTCTTTGGCTGTATGTTAATCTGAGTTTACTAAATCTGACAATGCTCAAGACAGAGAAGAAGGAAAATTTACTAAGAGCTAAGAATTTGTAAATCAAGAGACTCAAGGAAAGCCTTCTAGGTACAGCCTTAAGTATTATCGCATAATCAAGAAATCTTGTTTTATGTTTATACTTTTTCTAACAGTTTTAATTTCAAAATTAAAGTACTAAAGAAAACAAGTGTTTCTGTTATTAAGATAAGGACTGCCTTGGAATAGAGTGGACTGTGGATACAATGTTTCTTAAGGACAGGCATGATGGTTCCCTGATCAGATTAAAATTATAGTGTGGCAGGAGAACAAAAAAAATTGAATTTTCTTCTCTAATAGAGATATATCTCTTAATGATAACCCAAAAGAATACTAACATTGACATTTCACTCGATTTCAATGTAACAATTTATAGCTGTTTACAGCTACATGGTAATTTTAGCTTTGAATACAACACCGGTAATTCTTCTTTATGTATGATTGTTAACTGTGTTAGAGTATCCTAAAACATGCTATGCCAGATTTAAATTTAATTTCCAAAGGCTTTAGTGACAGATTTTTTTTGGGGGGGTGTTACAATATGCATGGAAAAAAAGTATTATTATATTGATATATTTAATAGTTAAAATATTTAAGATTATCATTATGTCTTGACAGCTCAACCAAATGAAATATTTTACTTGAGTCAATCTATAGATTTAGGTCTTAGATAAAATTCTCCAAGTTAACAAACATTTTTTATAACAAGAGGTGCTACATAAAAATAAAGCCACTGTTAATAATCAGAGATCTTAGCTACATCCAAATAATAACTAAGATCATTTTAATATTTATTGCGCATTATTATACATATATAAAACTTTGAACCCTCAACTCTGAGACAAAATATGATTCATCCCATATTTATAGGTAGGGAAATTAAGGCTTACAGATATTGTGAGAACAATCTCACATACCAGTAGCAACTCAAAGTGATCTAACTTGAGAGCCCAATTTCTTAACTGCTATGCTTCACTGTTTCCCGACTATAATTGTTCAACATTGATGATCTGTGGACTATATCACCAGTACAGGTAGACATTTAAATGTTAATTGTCTACATAGCCTCAGTGTTTTTGCTAGAAAAAAAAATTGGTTAATTACCTTTAAAAAGCTTACATTCTTGTCTTCTTATGCATAGTGTATTAAGAAACAGAAAATGAAAATAGAAAGAAAAGAGAAGGAAGAAAATTCAAAAGGTTGTAAGAGAAAGGATATGATTTAGAGATCATGCCCCTCTGTGGACTAGGGTAAAACAAGGATGGGAAATAGGACCATATGTGAAGAGGTTGCTTTAACGTAAACTTCAATGGGATGAAAAAGGTTTCAGATAAAACAGAGTAAAACACAGGAAAAGTGTGTGTAAGAAGGCAAAAATGTTACTTTAGGTTTAGCTTTAGTTTTTCAAATTAAGAAAAGAGATAAAAAGGTAACAAAAGTTATTGTGTCCGTCTGCTGTCAGAAGGCACACTGGTAGAAACATGGGAGGGATAATTTTTAACATGTTATTTAAAAAAAGTCTCCCTTAATTCATGTAGAAAGGAGAAATACATGGAGATAAAATGATTAATTTCTAAGAAATACATGTTTCATAGAAAATTCAGAGGATGTGCGTTGAGACATAATATTGTTGTCATTGACTAAAATTTTCCATTTCTTTGGGAAGATTAGTTGTTACAAACAGCTAAGTGCCATTTCTTAGCCTTTCCCTCAGCTCCTCAAATCTTTACCTCCATCACCATGCCAGGCTCTGAAACCAGTTAGAAATGGCCTTATCTTGCAGCCTGCTGAAGGGCGCCCTCTAGTGCTGCCTCGCAACAAAATACATTTATCTATTTTTTTCTACATGAATTGTTTTGCTTGTGCTGAATCTTACGTTTTCTTCTGCACAGTAGCCAACAGAGAAAGATAAATGATACTTTAGAACAATATTATGGCTTTTAATGACAACTGAGTAAAACTATAACCTATTGAAGAGTTACAAAAAATTTATTAAATGAGATGCAGCAATTTTTACATAATGTGATTTTTAAAAAGAAAGTTCACGCATAATGTTAGTATATTTAATAGGACTTAAAAAAAGTGAACTTGTTCTTTGAGAAGAGAAGTTATCAGTGTAAATTACCACTTTATCTCGGGCATAATGTTTCTCTTTTATTTTTGGAGACAGGCTCTTTTTGTGTTATCCAGGCTGGCTTCAAACTTTTGGGATCCAGTGATTCCCCTGCCTTAGCCTCCTAAGTGGCTTTATACTATCATCCTGTACCACCATGCCTGTCATAATTTTTTTCTTTTAAAAGAGTCTATATACAATAAATCACAGACAAAGCAGTAGAAAACTAGGAAAAAAGAATTGCAAGCATGTTTCTAAATGTAACATATGTGGTACATCTGTGAATACATATGATTACATATTTTTATCATTCTGTTTAATAATTAAGTGAAGATCAATCAGTCTTGATCCAAAACATGAGTAAATAAAAGATCTCTGAAATTGTCTTCTGGTGAATAAAAAATTCAGAACAGTGACTAAAGAAAGGATTAGAATTCATATATACACACACACACACACACACACACACACACATACATACATATTAGGTTTATTTAACTTTTTAGCTTTTTGGACGGGGTTTTAGTCCATATTGTACATATTAGACTCTGCATCCAATCAAAAAAAATGATGAAGTGAGGTATGTTAAAAGATGTCAATACAAAATAAAAAACATACAAAGAAATGAGGGCATGTACCTTACTGCTTCCAGAATGTGACAATATTTAGAGAGGAAATATTCTTGAAATATAGCTCTTTGGGTATTTGTGTCATCTAAAATCTTTGAATGGGCCAGGGATATAACTCAGTGGCACAGTGCCTGCCTGGCAAGTGCAAGGTCCATAGTTTGATTTCCAGTACCAGAATAAAAGTAGCATAAAAAAAATCTTTGAATGGTGTCTAAATAGAACAGGGGACTCTAGCAAGTCCAAGAAAACAAAAGACAGAGAAATGGGTATAAAAAGACCACAGTACTTGGAGAAAAAAAAATCTTTTGGATTCTATTTCTGTCACTGACTCACTGTTGACCTTGACAAAGTCAGTGTTTCCACTGTGATTCAGCCTCTCCATCAAATAGGGGCAATAACTCTGGCCAGAAACCACACAGGAGAGTTGATAATGGGAGGATTAGTGTGATAATGTACAAAGCTCATAGAAATTTTACTGTGTGGTGAACACGTGGAAAAGATCATGCCCTTTTGCTACCGCACAAAAGCTTAAAGATAATAGATGTGTAAAACATGAAGTCAAATTCTGTTTAACATCTTCATTTTCATTTATCTTGATAGTTTCTTTAATGCACTATTTTTATTGCTTATTTGTTAATATTTTTATGTTTAGAAATTTCTAATTCTTTTACCTTATTCTTTTATTTGCCTTAATTTCAGTTTTCTGTTTACACAAAACAAAGATATTTTCTATCTTGAGTTGCTTCCTACCCTCATTTGATTTATATGTATAAATACTCGTGTGGTTTTATGTATCTCTTTGCTGATGAACTATAATAAAAGTAAGCACAATGATGTCAAAATGTAAGTGAAAATACTTTGTCAATAAACTCTAATTTTATTTTATATAACTATTAATGTTAATTTCAGTTAGGAAAATTATTGGTAGTTTATGCATTTTATGGTCTGAACAGGTGTAGGAAAATGTTCATACTGTCACAGAAGGAAGAAAAAAACTACTAAACATAATAAACCAATGATAAATTTTATTATAATTTTAATATAAATATCCTAGCAAATAAAAGTATAAATATTTTCAGAAAATTTTCTAGGTTATACAACATGTTTATCTAAATTTATAGAATGAGATATATTTATATTTTATAAAACTGCAGGGTACAAAAAATAAAAATATTTCACACTTCTATTTTCAACTCTATTACTTTTGTTTGGATAATAGTAGAAATCATTTAACATATATAAAATATAGAACAACTACCTTATTGTGCTCTTGGCATGATTAATTATGCTTTTATATTAGAACAAAGGCTACGTGAACATATTGTATTATTACTTTAATACAGGTAATTCATTGTAATATGAAACGGCCATAGATAGACCAAACAATAATCACTACATGGGATAAATAAAACCCCCAGTGAAAAATAGAGAAATGCCTCTTTCTGCCTCTAATTAGGCTTTAATAAACAGTACATAATAAATGGCAGCATTCTAATTTATCACAGTTTAGGTATAGTCCTTGAATGCAGGAACAGAATGTATGAACTCTGGCAGTTGTTTGCATAGCTTGTGAAACCCATTAAAAGCCATTGTTCTCAAAGTCTGAAAATGTGCATGCTCGCATAGGGTCCTAGCAGGTAGGCAAGACTAACTGGAAGTAGCCCCTCTATGTTACAATTATCTACTACGGATAAGGAGTCTCTCTGTTCTTGGTCCACATCTCTATAAATATTTATTTCATTTAAGTTAGTTTTAAATACATCTTCCCCTGCCAAGGGAGATTAATACCAAGAGTATTACATAACTTATTTTACTTCACAAATGTGGTAAAATAAAGTGAAATTAATAGTTTTGATTTTTAATAACCATCTTTCAGTTACCTGATATTAAATTCTATAAACCGGGCTATATATTTTTCCAAATATGGTATTTCCAAATAGAGTGGAAGACCTGGTGACTTTTAAGTTAATTTTTAAGACTTCAGAGGGATTTATTTTTTTCTACCTAGTTTCCGAATACATGCGACAGTGTAATGTTTCTTATTCTTCCTCAACTAGTACAGATAAAGGAATACATTATCAATACAAGCATTTAGCAAGTATCTAATGGTGTTCTACTCACTGTAGTAGAAATAATATATGCTCTTTTTACTAAGTCTCATCTATGGCTGCTTGAGAAGAAAAGCAGGTGAGAAGATAGGGTCTACCACTTAATCTAACTAACAAAGGAGTGTCATATGTTCATTGAATACACTCCTCCTTCCAGGCTTGCTTTAGCATATCCATTGCTATAACATCATACTGCCTGCATGCATGCACTTCTGCACGCAAAGAAAGACAGGGACTCTAATGCCTAGCATTATCTCAGAATAAAAGAACCTGAAGAGAAACAACTGTGTCCTCTTAAGAGTGGAAGAAAGAAATATACTGAGGCTGCAACCATTTCCACATAACCACAGCTAACTCGTTCTAAATAAAATTTAGTGTAGATTTTTCTATACAGAAATGTTCTCCCCCATTGGATTATCCCATGAATGTCTTTGTCTTCAAACAGTGTGCTTTCTCTATGCTGAAAATTTTTATTAAATCTCTACTGTGATCAGTTAAAGTTAGGGAATTTAATTTACTTAATTATCAGCACAAGTACATTTCTATGTGTCTTTTATGAAATTGTACACAAACAAAAACAAAGTGGATTTTCTTCCATTTACGAATAAATTTGAAGCTAGATAGATCAACTTTTATCACATTATTGTAGACAAACTATCACACAAAATTATAAAGATACAATTTTATATAGTAAGTGTACTAATAGTATTTTGCCTTGATACTCCTAAATACTACTTTCATATGTTCATACGTATACACATGCATAACGCCATTTTTATAAAATTATATTCCTCTAACCTTGCATATTCTGGTTGGTATTTCTGTATCTTTTCCTCCTTTAAGTGTGATTAGCTATTTACACCCTAACAATTCTGGTACAGAGCTGATTTAGCATTTTTATTGGAATGTGAAAGCTCTTAAAAGAAGAAAAATTTAATCAGGCAGAAGAGATAGAAAACTTGCTGAATTTTCTCTCCCTTCTCCAAGACCCCCCTGAATCCTATCAAAAGCAGATCTTCCATTCATTGCTTCCCGGTGTCATTATGACAAGCGGCTACAAATCAATAGCAGAGGGAAAGGCAGCACCAACCCGCCCTCACCAAGTGATAAAGATTCACTCTCAGCCCCGATTTGCTAATAGCCCATAATAGCAGCCATTGGCGCCCTGCATTAAATCATACATTTCACTCTGCGTTTATTATGGGATTTTTAAAACTCCTCACCAAATTGGATTTTCTCGATGGTCTCTAATTTCCACATTTATCATTTAAAATTAAACTCCTCTGTGGAGAGGAGGGGGATACAGAAAGAGAAGGTAGAGAGAGGCCAGACAGTACTATATTTTTCCTTTTCACCCTTCCTGTTTATGAAAACCCATAAATAATACCAGGTATCATAGCTATAAGGAGCAGGGGTATTGTTGTTTTTAATGTAGAAAAAAAAATCTAGAAATCAGTCTGCAATGTTCTGTATATGCTTGTCTGTGAATGAAAATGATAATTCTAGAGGACAAAACATACATATAAAACAGGTTTTAAACAAAGGAAAATTGGTAAATTCTCAGAAATGTTGAAATGATGGTGAATTATACCGGTGATGGAAAATAAGTTTATGTTACATTACACAAATACTTTGAGGAGCTGTAAAGAGTGTTCAGCAAGGAAAGCATTTAGACTTTAAAAAACTGGTATTTATCTTATTCCAAAGCTCAATGACAAACAGATGAAAAATAAAAGTTCTCATATTTGTTTCTAATTCTCATATAGCTTGCTTTACCCTCTATACATATTTTAGTTTAAGAAATTATTGTGAAATTTCATTAAGGCCTGTGGTTAATGAGCCTCTTGGCTGCTGTGGCAAACCCCTAAACAAGTTCTTCTGCGATCCATCACACACTCTACTGAGACAATGGAGTCAACCCACGAGAGCTCAAATCACTACAAACTTAAGCTAATATATGTGTGTATGTATATGTGTGTGTGTGTATATAATATGTATTTTTCCTTTAAGTATGAAAATGAAAATTAAACTTCAGGTCCACAGCATACAATGAAAAGGTTACATTTCCTCAAGGCTGCATGGCTGAGATTCAGTGTGGCTGAAATACAACTAGAGTACTAGCAGGCTCCAAGGACATCAGTACATATGAAGACACGCTCGTAAAGGATAGAGTCTAGTGAAATGTTGAATAACTCCTTCCTTTTGGAGACTTCCTTAGCAATAAAGTCTATCTATATCATTTTCCTTAAGAAATAGAGAAACATCCCCCACTTCTTAAGCAGACTGAGTATTGAAAACAGGGCCTTTGCATTTAGCTATATCCCCACCCCTTTTTTATTTTTTATTTTGAGAAAAGGTCTTGCTAAGTCACTAAATTGTTCAGACTGGGCTTGAGCTTTCAATCCTCCTGCTTTAGCATCCCAGGAAAGACTTTTTAGGGTACTTAAGGAAGAGTTACAAACTTCAACCATTTTATAACAATATTTCATTCATCTTCACTGGCCTTTCATTTTGGAATTTTGTCACAGACATAATTATGTCAATAAAATTTTGAAATTCAAGTTAGAAATATTTTCAGTGACTCCTTTATAGAAAAATTTTTACCATTGCTAGCTGAGACTCTTTGCTTTCCCTGGGTGACAACTATGTATCTCCTTTTTACTTCTTTCATTGCACATAATTAATAGCCTCTCATTTTAATAACAGTTTTATTCAAGTAAAATAGTATTATGGTCTGTGTCTGGATGTCCCCCCTAACCCTCACACAGTCATAAAGCGTGGCTTTTTGGAGGTGACTGAATCTAGAGTTTGTGATTGGGTCATTGTCTAGTGCTGAGTTTGGGGGTGTGAGTGCTATGTTCGCTCCAGCGCGGGCAGCCTGCATACAACATCAGGGAGGAAAAGAGGCTTGCTCTGCCCTTTTGCTTTCGTTGCCTTACCCTGCCATGAACTGTTGCCCCTTTGCCACACCACCCTGTCTGTCCAGCTGATTATGGGCTGAAACCTCTACAAACTGTGAGCTAAATAAACTTTTCCCCTTTTAACTTTGGGTGTCAGGTATTTTGTCCCAGCAACGAGGAAAGTAACTGAGATACATACCTACCAAAAAGAGCACCAGTCAAACGTGTGCACCACGCAAGCTTGTGCACTTGGTAATCAGCATCTAGACCAAAAGGCAGAATGTGTTAGCAGTGTCCCAGAAGCTCCTCTGTGTGCCTTTTTGGTCACTACCAATTCTGTCAAAGGTAGTCTTCCAACTTGCTCCTAACATCATTAATTCTGCTTGCTTTGAAATTTTATAAAATGGGACCATCCAATACGTACTGTTTTGTGTCTAGCTTCTTTTATTCAAAATTAGGTGAGATTAAATCACAATAATGGCTTATTCACTCTCACTTTCAACAGAGCAGGGATCGACAAACTGTGGCCAGAGGGATGAGTTTGGTTCAATGCCTGTTTTCACATGGCTTGTGAGCTAAAGAAAAAAATTTATTTTTCTAGTCAGATTAAAAAAAATCAAAAGAATAAAATTTCACTACATCTGAAAATTACATAAAATTCAAATTTCAGTATCCATAAATGCTCTTGAAATTGTTGTTTTGTTTTATTAAGTATTGTCTATAACTGCTTTTGTGTTACGACAATAGAGTTGATAGTTGGAACAGAAATCCATATTGCATACAAAGTCTTATATATTTAGGTTGGACCTCTGTTGTAAAGTGTTCCCACTGCATGGCCGTTCTGCACCTTATGTACCCATTATATTATTGAAAGATATTTAGGTTGTTTCTGGTATTGGACTATTATAAGTATGTGCTATAAAAGTTCTAGAACATGTTTAAACATACACATATGGATGAGCAGAAATGCTGGATACAGGTTATGTGTATGTTCAGCCTTGCAGTTACTGCCAAACAGTTATTTATAGTAGTTTTTAATTTATGCTCTCATCAGTAGTGTTTAAGAATCTCAATTGCTCTGTTTTCTGCCAACTCTTGGTATTTTATTATTATTGTTTTATTTGCATATCTCTCATGTAAGATTGAGCACTGCCTTATGTTTATTGGCAGGTAGGAATCCTCTTTTGTGAAGTATCTATTTAAATCTTTTATCTGTTTCTCTCTTGGGCTATCTGACTTTTTCTTATTGATTTGTAGCAGTTATTTGTATATTATGGAAACAAGTTTTCTGTCAGATCATCTATTGTAAATGTCTTTCAGGTTGTGATATGCCTTTTTGCTCTTTGTAAGGAACTCTTTAGATGAACAGACATTCTTAATTTTAATGTGGTTTAGTGAATCCTTTGCTTCTTAATGTACTTTTTTGTATTCTGTTCAAGAAATATGACCCATGCCAAAGACATGAAAAGTACAAATTGATTTAGTTTCTTTGCATATAATAATGTCATTTGTCAATAAAGAAAACTTTCTTGCAAATTTTCAGGCTTTTAATTTGTTTTTCTTGCCTTCTCATGGTGAGGACCTCCAGCAAAATACTGAATAGAAGTGATGATGGTGGGAACGTTTACCGTGTTTTGAATTCTGCTGTGGATTTGTAAATTCTCCTAATCATTAACCTAATCATAACCTAATCAGGTTACATGAGGTCTCTTTTTATTTTTTGTTTTTTTTAGATGTGTCTTTTTATTTCTACTTACTAAAATGAGTATCAAAGTTCATCAAAGACTTAATAAAAGTCTATCAAGTTGATCAAGTGGACCACCCTCCATAGTGACTACATTGATTTGGAAATGTTAAAGCACCTGTGCATTTTTGGAAAACTGCATTTGGTCAAAATTTATAATAATTTGTATGTATTAATGACTTCAATCAGGTGACATTTTGTTTAGAATTTTTTGTATATAATGCTCATGAGAAAGACCAGTTTGTAATTTTCTCATAGTATCCTTTTTATTTTGATATCACCTTCCTTTGATCTTTTATAGTCTCTACTGAAATCATAAGAGCTATGTTTTTTGTTTGTTGGTTGGTTTGGTTTGGTTTTTTGAGATAAGGTCTTGCTATTTAGTTTAGGTGGCCTTGAATTCACTATGTATCCTAGGCTGGCCTCAAACTCATGGTGATCCTCCTGTTTCAACTTCCCAAGTTCTGGGTATACAGGCATCGGCCACCATGCCTGGGCTACTTTTGGCAAATAGCAAGTTTTTAGTGGAAATGGATGGTGTATTTTTATAATACTATTATGGAAAAGGGAAGTCTGATACTTACATTTTTTCTTACTATGGCTTAAATTTCCTGAGCATTAGGACTTACTACTCTCTATTATCTTATAAAATATTTTAAAAATTTCTCTAAATTTTCTAAGTTTTATTTAACTTTTCAGCATGGTAAATTCAATAGTCTGCAGCAAGGGCTTTTGTAATTAACTGCACATCAGACTATTACTATATGCAAGAACAGGTACTATAGGAAGTTATAAAGAAGCAAACTGTCCTGAGTAAGTTTATAACCCAGTAAACTAAATAAGGCCCTTTCAAAATTATAAATCAATTATTCCATAATTTCTTCCAACTCATGAAGGCTTTAAAATGATTTCTATAATAGTGAGGAAAACAAATTAATTTAAATAACTGGAAACAAAGATAGAAAGAGGCACAAAATAATTCATAACCCCACAGCAAATGTAACCATTATTTTTTTAACCATTATTAATACTGAAATTTTATTGTACATAATCTTCAGTGTGTTACATTCTCATATTTTCTTTACAGTCAATAACTCAATAGTTGATATTGCCTATTAATTTCATATGTGTATAATTTTCTACTTTAGGATTTTCTAAAACATTTTTTAAACAGATAAATTTAGAAAACAGCATCTATAGTTTTTAATTTTTACAAAGCAAGAATAAAGATTAGGAAATTTTTTTTGAATATGTAAAAGGAATCTCTACTCTTTCTTTCAACTAATCAGATACGATACTACATCAACTCACAAAGCTACTATAAAATGCTTGACATGTCTATATCTTGGTATATCTTTACCTCTAAGGAATCTTAATTTCTGTTGCACAATATATTAAGATTTGTACAAAATATATTATCAAATTGATGAAGACACTAAAGTATAGGTCTGCTAACTTAGACTTGATTTGGCATAGTGGTTAAGGGAACATGCTTTGGTGCTAGGCTGAGTTTGAGACTGGGCACCACTGCTGGCAGAGTATACAATCTCAATGAACTGATTTACATTTTCTGTGCCTCAGTTACTCATCTGTAACATGGAGGAAATGATAATGACCTTGTCTAATTGTTAAGAGGATTAAATTAATACAAGTAAAGCACTCTGGAGTACACAGTAACTGCTTAATAAATGTTAGTTTTGTATAGACAAGCTAAAGGGTTCATTTCAAATATATTCAAAGAATGTATTCAATATACTATACTTTCAATTTTCATATTTAAATTCCTCCTTCATATTGCCCCCATCAATATCTTTCTCTTCAATCCTGAAGACTGTGTCTTTTAAACCTACTTAACTCATATTCATTTGCACTACTGCTTATCTACTATCATATATTCTATACTTTATTCATGAAACAATGTGAAAGCCTTTTGCTTCTAAAATTTCTTCTTATGCTTACTTCTGTTTTGAAGCCTCTGTTTAAACTAACCTCATTAGATGTAAGTGGGTAAAAGCTGGAATTGGGAAAATGAAGAAAGAGACATGCCATATTAGTAATAGTGTCAGGATTCTCCCAGTTTTCTCTTTTGTTTGACTAATCTAGAATTCATAGAGTACAGCCTGTATCTGTTCAATTAAAGGGTCAGTTAAACAGCTGGCACTTAATAGATGTTTATATCATTCTTAGTTATGCAGTGAAATGTGAAAGCTATTAAAAGGAACTCAATAAATCAGGCTAGGAGCAAAAAACGAATTTTAATAAAAACTCAAAATACAAAGCCAAAACTTCTTTTTGAGGTTGTAATACTTTACATTATCATAAGAGACTGGAGAGATTAGTTTAAAGTCTTAAAATCTAAGTAAGCCTAGAGGCTTTCTTCAATCTGCTAACGAGACTGTTGAACACTGCCTGCAATTACAGTTTAAGTACTAGACAGTATGCGTATTTCTTTTTAAAACTGCATTGTCATTTTGTAAAATACTAATTTTGTAAAACATTCAGATATGATCAAGGCCATGCATTCTCTGAGGATGTCCATGGAAAAGAAGGAGTTATAATGGGATAGAGAAGCTTTAGTTATGGGTTGGGTCCTCACATTCTAAGTGCCAGCTTTAGACAATCACTCTTTTTGTGGAATTCATGTAGCAGCTCATGATTTTTTTTAACTGTTTAAGAATCTGAAGCATCCTGTGGTTTATTGATTTTTGTAACCGCATACTCTACCACTAATGTTCATCACTTGTGTTTCTCCTTACTACTGCCTCTTGAGAATGAAAGGTGGAAAATGTGACACAATAGTCTCAAATTGGATGACTCAGTTTAAATATGAACAGAAGGGGGAAAAAGTCTCTTAAGTCACTCCTAGAAACATTTTCCTTCCAAATGGAACTGATCTTCAAAACACAGTTCACATAAGGTAGACACTTTCAGAATATATTGTAATATGTCAGCAAATCAGTCTTCCCTCAGAGGGTAAGAACACAAGTTGTAGTTCTTTACTCCTTTGTAATAGCTGATCTTACTCAAATTTAATTTTGTCCAGCAACAATCAATCTCATCCAGCCTAAATGTTACTACTTACATCTCAATATTTTCTTATCTTTTAAATTTTGAAAGGAATATGTTTATTAATGTTCTTCTTCAGCACAAAATGCTCTCCACACACATCTTTCATAAACTATTTTCCCCCTGAAGTCAGTAATCTGTCATGCATTCTATCCTCTACCTCTAAAACCTGTTACGGAATTTATACCTATTACAATTTCACAATTCCTATTATTTTATTGGTTTTATATAGTGGATGAATTTTTATATTTTAAAGACATACTTACTCATATCCACATCCATGTATATACGCCTCATAATACCATCTAGAAGTACTAGAGGCGGTATAGAATTTTTACTGATAAAGTAAATACTATATTGTCTCCCTAGCATAAGAAAATAAAAGAGTAAATAAGAGCCAAAATTGACAAAAAATATTGTGAAAGAAACTGCTGAAAGGGAAAAAATAACTCAGATAGGAAAAAGGAGAAAGCAAGGAAGGAAAAAGAAAAAAATATATATATCCAATCCCACACACACATACACACAGACGTAAGATAGCTAAAATGATTATACTACTAACTCTATTAGTTCTTGGAAAAGAACAGTTAATACTCATACAATTAGATCAATTTTGCCTGCCTATATCTGGTAATCTAAGTGATTCTTTTGAAGATAACAATATGCAATATAACAACAATTATTAAATTTCTATCATCTTGTTTTGAAAGCCTATATTGTTATTGTTTTGAGTTTTTGTTGTTGTTCATTTGTCTCTTTTGCTTGTTGTTTTTCTTGTCTGTCTTTTTTCCCTCCCTCTTGACAAAAGGCGGGAGCAAGAAGTCAGATTACCTGGGTTAATTTTTGTTTTGTTTTGCAGTATAGGAGGTTAAATTGAGGGATGCTCTTCCACTGAGCTATAGCTCCATTCGTTTTTGCTTTTTTTTTCTTTTGAGGCAGTATCTTGCAGAATGCCTAGATTTGAATCCAAGTTGTTGCCATTTAGCAACTGTGTCACCTTGAGCATCTTACTTCCACTTCTTAGTATTTCATTTTCCTTGCTAGTAATATGAGAGATAATTATGAGTCTAGTTTACTGTGTTGCAGTGAGAAGTAAATACATGAATTCTTGAAAAACCTACTATAGTTGGCATTTATTAGCACATTATTATTATTTATTTTCCAGATTACACGGGAAGAATGGCTAGTAGGCATCTTATCTTGCCTAGAACCAAAGTGATGCTTGTAAAATATGTCAGATTAGGGCTTACCTCTGATCAAAAGCCTTCAGTGGCTTCCTGTCTCAAAGTCAGCAGTAGGTCCTACCTGATATAAACTCTTTCCTCTCCTGTCTACCTCACTTCCCACTGCTTCTCCTCTCCTTTACTCTACTCGAGAACTCCATTGGTCTCCTGCTTATCTCTGGAATGTATCAAATATGTCTTCACTTTAAGATTTTATAACTGCTTTATTTCACTTATGAGTTTGGTTTCAAGTCACAGCCATTTACCTATAAAAGCCTCAGTGTGGAGATAACAAGGCCACACCAGGAAGCAAGCCCAGTCTGGGAACCAGCACCATGTGCAGGCCACCACTGGACTGGAAACAGCCAGGCCCCAGCCCCTTCCAGTGCACAGGCTCACAAACAAGAAGTACTAATGCTCCTCCCTTCCCTGTAGGTGACCAGCTTACCTTGAGAAACACAGGCTGTGATGATAGCTATGGAGGGCAAATGCAATTGGGTGCCTGTAGGTGCATTGGTGTTTCACTGATATTGCAGGCCTAGGGCCAGTGGTTTGATCATAGGTTCAGAGGATAGTCGTATGCAGTGTGGCATCCAGGGGGATCTCCTTCTGAGGGTTATAGCCATTGTTGATTCCCTATGGTCTTGTTTTAAAGTCCTATATCATTTGTTTTGTTGGGCTGGGTTTTATTCTCTTTTTTTCTTTTTTATTATGTTAAATCTGATGACAGGAGTAGCTATTTCAAAGATAGCAAGATATATTATGGTAGTAATTTTAGATTTACTATTGGCTTGTTTTGAAGTCCTTTATTGCATTCATTGTCTTGTTTTTATTGTTTCTATTCTGTTTTGATTTTTACTATGTTTGATTTTTACTATGTTCAAAGTTATCTGCATCAGACATCAAAAGGGATTATGGTAACTGTTATTGATTTTGTAATGTTTTGAAGTCCTGTATCACTTACATTTGTTTGTTTTTATTGATTTTATTGTTTTATCCTCTTTAAAATTAAAAAAAGCCTCAATGTGACCCTTCTTTATAGCTGAGTAGTACTCCATTGCATAAAGATACCATAACTTTTTTATCCATTCTTCAGCTGATGGGCATTTGGGTTGTTTCCAAGATTTAGCTATTACAAATTGTGCTGCTATAAACATGGATGCACATATATTACTGTGGTATGATGTTTTCATTTCTTCTGGGAATATGCCCAGAAGCACAATAGCTGGGTCAAATGGGAATTCTAATTTCAGCTTTTTGAGGAATCTCCAGACTGATTTCCACAGTTGTTGAATACCACATTGTCTCCCTAGTGAAATGAAAAAGTGAATAAGATACAAAATCTTAAATAAATATTGTGAAACGGTAAGAAACTGCTCAAAGGGGAAAAATAACTCAAATAAGGAAAAGGAGAAAAGAAGTAAGAGAAAAGAAAAGAGATACATATGGATATATGCATTTAAGATAGCTAATATGACTGTACTACTAATTCTATTAGTTCTTGGAACAAAACAATTAACATCCATATGATTAGATCAATTTTAAATGACTATATATGGTAATCTGAGTAACTCTTTTGAAGATAACTCTGTAAAATAACAACCTCTGTTATGTTCCTACCACCTTGTTTTGAAAGCCTATATTACTGTTGTTTTGTGTTCTTTGTTATTGCTGTTTGTCTCTTTTGTTTCTTGTTTTTCTTGTATTTGTATTTGTTTTGTTTTGTTTTGTTTTTTCCTCGAATACAGAAAGGATAGATGTACATGTATAAGCTTATTCATGCCTAGAACTTTTCCTAAAGAGTTTACAAGAATTGGTTTTATTACGTGTGACGGTATATACAGCTATTTTGAAGAAAATGAGACATTATGGTAGCCATTGCTGATTTCCTCTCATCTTGTTGTGAAGGCCAGTAATGCTTTTATTCATTGTTTTGATTGGTTTTAGTCTGTTTTATATTATTTGATTTCAATATGTGTGAGGGCATGGATAGCCATTTTGAAGAAAATGAGACATTATCGTAGTCATTGTTGATTTTCCTATTGCCTGGTTTTAAAGGCCTATAATGCTTTCATTCTTTCCTTTTGATTAGTTTTATACTGTTTTTTGTTTAAATTTATTGTGTGTGAAGGTATGGACAGCTATTTTGAAGAAAACAAGAGACATTATGGTAGCCACTGTTGATTTCCTGTCGTCTTGTTTTTAAGTCCTATGTTGCTTGCATTGTTTGGTTCTATTATGACCTGTTCTGTTCTGTTTTATTTTGTTATGTTTTATTCTCTTTAAAATTAAAAAAAGATTTTATAACTGCTGCTCCCTGTAGCTGAAATATTCTTTCCCTTAAGTCATAAACCTCCACTGACCGCTAACTATGAAAGAGCAATCTCCCTAAACTTTGGCAGTGTCTATTCCCTTTACACTGATTTGTCTTAACAGTACTTATCATCATTTAACATAAATAACATAAGTCTGCTTATTGGCTTGATTCAATATGATGACTGATGATTGAATTTTTGCTCTATCACTGTATTGGTGATGGGAAAATTATACTTATTAGCAGTTTTTAAATAATCAGGTAAAATTTTAAGAAAAAGAATATTAGTTTTAGTTTAAGCTTCACAGAAAATTCTTCCTAAACTTACTGCCTTCCTATCTCTTGAGACAATTACTGTACCCTAAAGTTGATGCCAATCATTTCTGTGCATGTTTTGTAAGTTTAATAAGTTTATATTAATGATATTTTACTCTAATATTATATAATGACATTTCATGTTCAACATTGTTTTATGGTTTTATTCCTAATATGCATGTAATTCTACTTATTCTATGTGCCCCATAGAATAAATATTCTTAAATGTATTCACCTATTCCCTTATCATAGAAAATTAGCTTTTCTTAATTTTTCATTATTGTTAACAATGTATCAGTGATCAATAATATCTAATTTTCTTTGTGGATATATGTGTTTCACAAAGGTATACATAAGTATCTTCAACTTTTCTAAATATTGCCAAACTGAATAACTAGAAAAGTAAATATTTGCTACTACTATTATAGTAACTGAAGCTATTTATGCTAACATATTTAGTATTTTAGGTTATTTTCTTACATTCATGATTATAAATATTTTCAATTTTGTGTTAATCTGATAAAAAACAATTATATCTATGACACCATTTATCATTGTTTTAGGCTGAACAATATTTAATCCTACTACAATGATTAGGGCTAATTTGGAGACGTTATCATCTTTACAATGTTGAGTAATACTGTCAATGAACATAGTTTCACTGACCATTTTCAGATTTTTCAGCTTTCAATTAAGATTTGTCATTTACTCTGTAAAGATTATGTAGTCTTTTTTTACTTAATTCTTTATATTTTATGACTTCTATTGTTGTAAGTGGAATTTTAAAATTTACACAGTTTGGGAGGTTATTTTTGGTAGTAGCACCTGGCAGGAAATTAACATACAATGGTAATTATATATATTAGAAAAGAAGAAAAGAGTCAAGTCAACAATGTAAACTATATCTCAAGAACTTAAAAAGAGCAAAAGAAAAACAAAGCAAGCAGAAGGAAAAATATAATAAAGATAAGAGCATAACTAAGTGACATTGAAAACAGAAAAACAGCAGAGAAAAAAAAGAAGAACTGGTCTTCTGAAAACATCAATGAAATGAATAAATCTCTAGCAATTACCAGAATCAGGAATAAAACAAGAAATATAATCTCATGCCCTGAAAAATCAAAATAACAATGAAAGAAGGCTACAGAGAAGTCTGTATACAGAAATTTTACAACTTAGATAAAATAGACTAATTAAAAAAAAAAGTCAACCCCGAAAGTATCACAACTATCTATCAAAGAAGAACTCCTCAGGCCAATATCATTACACTGGAGAATTGTACCACACATGTAAGAATGCAAATCAATTACCAATACTGTAGAAGAGAAACAAAAAAGGAGGGACATGTCATGCTTCATTTTAGGAAGTCAGTATTATATTGATATAAAACAGAGACACAGACAGACAGACACACACACACACACAGGTAGAGAGAGAGAGAGAGAGAGAGAGAGGCAGACAGACAGAGAGCACCCTACAAGTCAATACCTCTTCTTAAAATGGAGACACAATGACTAATAAAGATTCGCAAATAGAATTTAGCACATAAAAAAGGATATACATCACAACCAAGTTGGGTTTATTAGAGGGATATAATGTTTAACAAATATTAGAAAATCAGTGAATATATGCCACATATTAACAAGCTAAATCATATGATCTCATCAACTGATACAAAGAAAGCATTGATGTCATTTACTAAGCACTTACAGTAACATGCTCAGAATAATATGAATCTTTTTTATAAAAAAAAATCACCATAGTTAATATTGGTCTTAATGGTCATAGACTTAGTGTTTTTCCCTGTAAGGTTGGGAATAAGGCAATGAAGGAAATTTTTCAATAACTAGTGCCAGGGAAATTAGACACCCAAAAGCAAAAGCAAAAACCTCAATTTCAGACTCACACCTTGTCTTGCTGCAGAGACAAAATACCCAACACCCAGAATTAAAGGAAGAAATGTTTATTTAGCCTCACAGTTCATAGCGGACTTAGTCCATAGTCAGTTGGCTCCACAGCAGAGCTGCATGGCAGACAGCCACTGGAGAGTAGGCAGGCAGAAGGCAGCAGGTAGCAAGCTACAAGTAACATTTTGTCCTTTATATTTTATTGAGGCTACCTTTGGGCATCCTTAATCCAACCACCACAGCGTGCATCAATCTTAGCGTCACATCCATGATCCCAGCATCACACACCCTCGATTCAGCCACCTGAGAAAAGCCCTACCTATGACTACATAAGGCTTCGGTGGGATATCTAGTTATAAGCCATAATACATCTTATATAAAAATTATTCACAATAAGTTTCAGACTTTAAGGTAGATTGTGAAACTACAAAAAGCATAAAAAATCATTGAGGTAAATCTTCTAGAGTGAGGATGAGGCAAAGAATTTTTGGGCTTGACACTGAAAACATGATTCATGAAGAGAAAAATTGCTATACTAGATCACTTAAAAATTAAAATGCTTTGCTTTGCAAAACACAGATTAACAGGATAAAAAGGTAAGATGCAGAATGACAGAGAGTATCTGGCAAAGGACTAGTATCTAAACTATAGAAAGAACTATTAAAGCTAAACAGAGAAAAAGCATACAGTCCAATTAGAAAATGGGCATCAAAAAAGACTAAGATGTAATATGCACATGTGTGAACTCCCACCATAATGTATGTATTATTATACAATCATTATATATTAAAACATGTAGTAATTTACAGAAAAGAAAATAGGCTTCAGAGATGAGAGGGATGTTTCACCACAAAAGATGTGTAGATGGTAAATAAACACATGAAAAGACAGCATCATTAGCCATAAACAAGTAGGCAGGCACAAATTAAAACCACAATACGACATCACAATAGACCTCGCCGGGCGTGGTGGCACAATGCCTGTCATCCCACCATACAGGTGGCTGAGGCAGGAGTTTCCTTGTGAGTTCAAGATCGCCTGGGCTACAAAGAGAGCTCAAGGCCAGCCTGAACTACATAGTGAGACTCTGTTTCAAAAAGAGAAAAAAAAACAAAAATAACAACAAAAAAAAATAACACATCCCCCACAGTCTAAAATGAGACACCACCCAAACAGTAGTGCTCAGAATGCAGAGAAAATGATTACTCATATGTCACTGATAGAATATAAAATGGTATAATAACTCTAGAAAATAGTCCAGCATTTTCTAATAAATAAATAAATAAATAAATAAACATGACAACCACTCAACCCAGCAATTGCATTCCAGGTCATTTATTGCAATGAAATACAGATTTTCAAGCAACAAAAGACATGTGAGTGTTTAGAGTAATGAGTTGAATCATGAATCCCTAGAAAATATGCTTATCTCCTATTCTCAGAACCTATGAATGTTACCTTTTATGGACAAAGGTGTTTGCATATATATAAATAAATATCTTAAAATGGAAAGATCATGCTAGGTTATCCAAGTGCACCTTTCATCCGAATGCAAGTTTCCTTACAGGTGATACACAGGGAATATTTGACAGACAAAAGAGAAGATGATGTAAAGTCAGAGGCTTAAAGAGTGATGTGGTTACAAAGTCAAGAGGCTAGAAAACTGGAAAAGCAAAGAATAGATTCTTCCTTTAGAGGGGTTGGGGCCCTGAAACATTTCATACTTTGGATCTCTGAGAACTGTGAGAATAAATTTCTGTTATATTAAGCCCAAATTTGTGGCCATTTTTGTTTCTTACAGTTTTGGCAACTATAAGAAACTAATGTAAGCAGTTTTATTTAAAACCAACTCAAAATGAAATAGCCCAAATGTCCTTCAGTGGGTAAATAAACTGCTACATTTACACCATGGACTACTACCCAGCAACAAAATAGAAAGATCTCCCGAAATACACAAAAACCTGGATGGATCTCTAGAATATTATGTAGAGTAAAAACCAACCAACTAATCAACCAACCAACCAAACCAACAACAAAAATCTCACCGCAAGAGATTATGTATTGCATGGCATATAATATTCTTGATGTACAGAATTATAAAAACAGAAAATGGACTGGTGGTCTTCAGGGGTAAGGAAAGTTGGGATATAAGGTAGTAACTAGAACTATAAAAGGGGCCCTTGGTAATGCAAACATTCTGCATTTGGGCTGTATCAATGTCAATACCCTGGTTGTGATGATATGTATTATAGTTGTGCAAGATGTAACTTCGGTGTCTGTGTGGGGGATTGGATAGATGATACATGGGATTCTCCTCATATATTTTTTTTTACTGGCTTTAAACTTATAATTATCTCCAAAATAGATAGTTTATAACAGTGATCAGCTAAGGAGACTGAAAGCAGGAAGTAAAAATTGATTTTAAAAAATGGTCAGGCATGATGGTGCATGCCTGTAATCCCAGCACTGAGTAGACTGGGGCAGGAGGATCCCAACGAGTTTGAGGCCAGCAAGGACTGCAATGGCAAGCAGAAACACTGAAATGACACCCAGGATTTAGCAGCAGATTTATTTTATGTCCACAGGCATTGATCAGGATCATTCCCAAAAATTCAGGCCCTGATCTCCAGTGGTCTAGAGCTTATATGGGAATGGCTTGTCAACTGGAGACTGGTTTTTACAATATGCATCATAGTGACCAGTCATTTCTAAGAAACAAAAATAACAGGAACTATAACCAGGACCATTACCTGTGCAACTAACTGAAGTATACTGGCTGAGGGGTGAGAGAGTGCATCTTCTGCTATAGGACTATACAGCGACATACTACCTCAAAAAACAAAAACAAAACAAGAAAAAAAAGCAAGACATTAGGTAATTCTATCAACTTGAAGATGTCAATGTGTTCTAAAGCAAAACTCAGTTTAAAATTGACTATAGTTCTTTTGACAAAGCAATGTTTTATTCTATGTCTTACAAATGAAATATTTTCATAATATTCCCTTTACCTTCCTTTCTACTTGTCTGCAATATTAAAAAACCACTGGCATGCTCACTTGTAAAAGCTATCCCCTCACAAAGCACTTTAGACTCAATTCTGTAACTGACACCAGGGTTGTTCTCTCACTTCCCTTAGAAATTCTGCTTACGTTCATTTTCATATTGAATTAGAAGAATCATACACCACTTTTTAATCTGTATTTCGCTCAAATGTTACGGCTATTTAAACACCATAATCCAATTTTTATCCAGTTTACATTTATTTTTTTGTTTGTCCTTACTTAGTCAGTGGCCTACAAGTGTCTATGTATGGTCTATTTAATGTTTCTAGTCTTCAACATCCATATGCATGATGTCACTAATTCCCAAAGTACTGGTTCTTCTCATTTCCAACTTAGTCTCATGTAAGGACACCCTAGATGCTCTAATGCTTACAGTGCTTCTCTTGAATCATTTGCATTTTTTTCAACCAGACTACCATCCTCAAATCTATGCCAAGATCTCTCCCCTCACAATCTGTAACGAGAATTTGAACAGTTCAAGATAAAGACCAGATGACACATTGTTTCACTTTTTTGTTTTGTTTTCTTATTTTGAGACAGGGTCTTTCTATGTATCCTCGGCTGGCCTCAAACCCACAACAATCCTCCTGCCTCTGCCTCCAGAGTACTGGGATTACAGGCATGTGCTACTACATCCAGCCTCTCCCACTTATGTTAAAATTTCTATCCCTTGTGGTAGTCAAAACTCTTTTTTATTGCAAAAGTCACAAGTACTCTTGATTCTTCCTTAACAATTCTCTTAATTTTATTTTTTTCACCGGTAAGTCCTTTATGTTTAACCTAAGACAATAGCTTCTTCTCTGGTCTTTCTATTTCCATTATGTTTTCATTTTAAAAATAACTACAAATTAAAGCCAAATATATTTTTAATACATTATTTCAAAAACACATGTATGTTTGAGGGTGTTTTCTTCTCACGTTGCTACTTAAAGGAAGTTAATTGTTCTCCATTGCTTAGAAAAATGTTCCTCAAAGGCAGCACAATCTTTTGTAACACTTTTCCTTATGGTTTTGAAATTAAGTGTAAAATTATCCTAAGAATCAAGTTAAAAAGGAAAAAATGAGAAACAATGACCTACTAGAGAAGGTGTAATTTGCTACATCTGACATTTAAGGCCTATCATAAACATCTGTATGTCCTTATCGTACACTGTTTGCTTCATTGTCCCTCTCAGATTGTCTATTTGCCTTCCCTGGAAAATATTCCATTCTTTCTCAATCCTGTCTTTTTGCAGATAGGCCATAGGGATTTCGCTAACTATACAATGAAGGGAAAGAACAAAATAGAATCCTTGAAAATAAGCTTGTCAGAATTTTGCCCAGACAAAATACCCATTTCTCCATGAAATTTCCTCTTATCATCCTAACAGAGAAAGAATTATTCTTTTATCTGAAATCTTACAATACTCGCTCTTTCCTTGCAGTGATTTTCTAATGCTTTTATTATAATGTTTGATCATATAGCCCTATTGTAAGTACCTCAAAAATTGGTATTGTATTTTACATATCTTTTCATAATAAAATATTTAATGTTTTTTTAAGAATATAAGTGTAACTAGCTCCCAGCTTAAGAAATGAAACATTAAAGGTAAGACTAAAATATCCTATAACAACCTTCTCTTATTAGAGGTAATCATTATTCTAAATTCAGTACATATTGTTTATATTTTTATTACATATATAACTATTTTTCATTCTAAAAACTTTATATTAATGACATTCCAACATACATACTATACTTTATTATTGATTTGCTTTGCTATACATGCCTTTGATATTCACGGTAATGCAATTTCTAGTTCATTCATTAACTGAGTATATCATATTATTATACAGTAACCCATCATAGACTGTTTATTAGTTTATTTGTCAATAGTTTGTTCCCAATTAATTACATTTACATAGATATATCCAAACTTTTCTTCACATACATGTGAGAATTTTCTTAGAGCAATAACTAGAAGTAGATTTGGCCAACTGTAGGGTATGATCAGTTTTGCCTTCAATGTATGGTACCAGCATGATCTGTAAACTTTCACCATTTATAATTTCTGTCAATGAACAAGAAATCTAATTTCTTAAAAAGTCATAGACATAGTAATTCTAATAGAACTATTACAGAGTTATAGTTCTATTTGAGCTCTCTAATTACGCTTCTGTCAGGTTGAAAAAGTTTTATTTTTCTGAGAAATTGTGCAGTTCAGCTAAGTTTTTAAATATATTGGTAGGAAGTAATTTATGACTACCAGAGGATTTTTTTGAAGCTCAACAAACAATTAGACTCATATAATTATTATAGGTATGTGTGGCATAAATTATTTTTAGCACAATGTAGGTCAGGACACACAGCTACAGAGCATCTTGGAAAGGCAATGTCAGGCACATTTGTTGAATAGGAGTAGTCATTACCAAGACACATAACCATGAAGGAGTTAATCTCAGAGGTGAAAAAAACAGGATCACATTGGATGGGTGCAGACGTCATTGATACATCCTGTAATTAATTTGGCAGTCACAGCTTCTAGTCATTGTGTTCTGGGAAGTTTAAAATTGTAATTCCTATCAAATAACCTTATTTTACATTTTATTTATAACCCTCCCAGGCCAAGGCAATTTACCTATCAAATGTCATTGTTAATATAAGCCATGGCACTTGATAAGTATAGTTCATGCTCTAAAAGTCAACTACTACTATTTGCAATTTCAGAAAACAGAGGGACAGGTTTTCAAGAGAACAGAGGCTAGTACGTTGTGTTCTCTAATTTTTAAAAAACTTAATGTCCCCTAACTCCCTTTTCATTCTTCTGATTATATGTGGATTACTTTGCTTGGCCAGTTTTACTTCATATTTGTCATTCTTTTCAAAGGACAATCTTAATTTTATCTTCATAATTTACCATTTATTTCCCTTGATTTCTTTAGGTTTGTTCCTTTAAACATCTAGCTATACGTTTTCCTTTAAGGATTCCTTAGCTTCATACTACAAGCTTTACAATAATGTGTTACTGTTGTTCCACTCTAAATGTTTTGAAATGTCTACTACAATCTTTATTTCTAATTCATGAGTTTAGAAATGTAAAATTTCCCAGGCTAAGAGATGTTTTTGATCTTTCTGGTTTGTTGTTTTGCTTTTTATTTCTGATTTTGCTATATTATGGTTTAGAGAATACTGTTGTTATGAAAATGATTTATTTTTAGGTTTGTTGAGATTCTCCTGATGTTTTAGTTCTTATAATACTATATATTTACTTGAAAATTATATTCATTAATGATTGGATAAATTGTGTTATATCTATCCATGAGATCATGTTAATTGCTTTGCTCAAATTTTTGAGCTTTATTGTACTCTTCAGCAGTTAGAGAAGAGTATCAAGCTTCCTCTGAACATCACAGAATTGTCATTTTATTTTTATAATTCTGTTCATTTTTGCTGTATCTAGTTTTGGTCATGTTAATAGGTGCATGAAAGTCTTTTTTCTTTCTTGTATTTTGTCTTAAGTTTTATTTTCTAATCTATCAGAGTTTTCTAAGAAAACTTTTGCTGTAAATAACATTGATTTTGGTACCAATAATATTTGCTTTGTCTCTATTGTGTTTGCCTTACACGTTTCTAAACTTCTATCTATTTTGTACTTTTCAAATATCCCTTTTATAAGGAGAATTTAGACTAATTTTTAAAAATTGATGCTTTTTTAATCTAGTAAGACCAGTGTTCTTTGCATTTTTGAAAAATATTGAGTTTATTTATGTCATCTTATTTTGTGCTTGTTATTTCTATTTTTCTTTTGCCTTATGTTTTACTTGTCTTGCTAGTGTGATAAAATTTTAAACTTAAAAATAGTTTTTATTAAATATGAAGGGAATAAAAAAGAATATGTACAAAATCTACAGTAGATATCTATTCTGAATAGTGATTAATTGCAGTAATTAATTATTGGATGAATCATGTAAACACTGAGATATATTAAACTCTGCTAAATAGTTTGGTGAATTTGTTTATGTTCCTTATATTTCTGTCAATTTTTGCTTTATTTTTAGGTTCTTTTATGTACATTTATTAATGTTTTATCTTTCTAATGAACTGAAACTTTTCTACATAGTATTGACTGGCTTTATCTCTAATAGTCCTTTTCTCTTCAAGTCAATGTGGATATTTATATAGTTTCTCAAACTTTTTAAAAACAACATCCTAGTGTCTAACAATGTCTTTTTTTCTCTGCTTGTTTTCATAAAATATGTTTGATGGTTATGGGACTCTGACAACTCTTTTCTATCTCGACACTGAAGACATTTTAGTTTCCCAGGTCTCATTGTTAGTGTTAAGAATTTAGCTGTCAGATTAATTGTTGCTCTTTGATAATAATTTGTTTTTTCTCCTTAGCTATTTCTAAAAATCTTCCTCCTTGACTTTATTGTGTTACAGTTTCATTATGATGTTCCTAGGAGTGATTGCTTCATTACTTCTGCTTATGATTCACTGGGATTCTTGAACCTGTAGGTTAGCGTCTTTCTGAGAAAGTTTCAGTCATGATCCCTGCCCCATTATGTCTCTTCTATTACCTTTTAATTAAGTATAATTTCAGTTTTTCATCCCTTCTTCAAGTATATTCAACTCTTTGATATTTCCATATATTTCCGTTTTCACTAGAAATATCTCTTCAGCTATATCTTTTAGCGCACAATCTTTTCTCATCTGCTTTTTATCTCAGGTAAACTTGTTCTTAGAGCTTTATATTTTAGTTATATTATTTTTAATGATTAGAAATTGGCTTTTTCTTTAAATCTATTTCTTGTTTTTTTTTCAAGCCTCTTTTTATACTTAATTCAGAAATTTTACTTAAAACTAAATTTCTTGGCTTAAGAATTTTCAGACCACACTAGTGTGTACTTGGGATGTAGATCCATGTTATATATCTGGTTTGTGGGTTGAATTTTCAGGGGTATCTCTTCCCTATCTTCCAACTCCCCATGAAGGTGTTCCAGTCTCTCAAGGATTTGGGTATAGGATGTGTTTATTTTAGTTCACACATATTAATATACTATCCCTTTGTGTTCCTGGCTTTAAAGAGATATTTATTGAGTAGTTGCTGTGTTTTTACTCATTTCTTATACCTTGTGAATTGAACCAATGTTTATGGTTTGGTTCAAATTAGCTAATGTCTTCATTTAGTTAACGTTAGATTAAAAAAAAAACTCTATTGTTTAACAATACAGTACTCCTAACATTCCTGCTTAACTGGTGCTTTAGTTCTAATTCCTTTATCATGTAAGTTACAAATCTTGTCTCCTAATACTGATTGGAGAAATTTTATTTCTGAAAAGTTTGCATGGTATATTTGTAAATTTCATATTTTATGGATTTCATTTAGACTAACATAATTTTCTCCCATTGTCTTTTACAATAGTCAGGGTAATTCTGCATTCAGATTCTTTTTTCCTTCTGTTTGTCTCATGTGGATCTGCCAGTCAACCTTTTACCCATGAAACTCATGCTATGTCCTAGTTTACTACCAATGGATTTGCAAAGATCTTATTTTGATTTTTGTCCTTTTAAACTCTCTTCTTTTGTAGTTATACTCAATTATATTTTCTACTAAATAAGGCAGTACCAAATGTAGGTAGCACATAAGGTGATTCTTAATCATTTGCTATGATTATATTCTGCTTCATTTTTGAAAATTTAGGAAGATTTATATCAGCAGAAGAAAATACAGAAATTGCTCCATATATAAATAATATTTCATCATATTTATTCCATATTACATGCACTCAAAGTCTCTATATATTTATTAAAATATATAATCTGAATTTTGTATTTTTAACATTTACTTATGTATACAATTACATTCATATGGATCTTTTCCCTTTTATCTTTCAATTTTACTTGTTTGTCTTAGTGAAATCTTTACAAAACCTAGCATAATATCAAAACCCAATGGACATTTAATAAATATTTATTTGTGATAGTCATCTCACACAGAGCTTTTGAATGTGATTTTCAGAAATCATCAGGCATTCTTTGACATAGATTAAGAAACTCTCCCCACTAACAATCACCTTTCAGTTATAGAACAAAAACAAATAAAGAAAAATCAAATGAGATGGAGTCTTTGTTTTTTAGGTTAAAGATTCAGTGTAGGCACCATGAAACTTTTGGATAATAGCTTTGTATGGAAACTCATATTAGTGACATAAAATTGTATATGGTTTAAATTTTTTTTTCCATATTCTGGGGTTTTGCACTTAGAAATTCAGACCTTTTATATACATCTAAGCATGATACACAGCTGCAATTATACCCACAGACATTCTATGAACATTAGTACAGAAGATACAAATCCACCACAGCAAGCTGATTAGCATTGCTAATATGCACACTACACCATCATATAATTAGAAAGAGTTTTACTCACAGTAATGTTGAGGTTATGGGGTTAGGACAGTTTCCATTTCAAAAGAAGGAAGAATCCAGGTTACCATAACGGGAAAAAGTAAATCATTTAATTTAAAATGGTATAAATATCAGGGCTTATTGAAATAAAACAACTTTTATCTTTCCTTGTGGAAATTAAGGCAGATTATCAGTATATTCTCCCTCAGCTAAAGAAAACTTAAAAAAACAAAGCAGACCCTCATTAAGCGTGACAGCAAAGGAATCTCTGCCATGTAAGACTATATTAGCACAACTAGGTTGTCACCTCATTGTTCACTTATGAGAGAAGGGAGATTGATTAGAGAAAAAAAGCCATAAAAATGTTCACTCTTCCTAAAATGGAAAGATGCAGATAGAGATGGAGAAGTAGAAGAAGAGGGAAGGCATTCAGTAGCAAACATTTGGTTATAATCATAATAAGAATCCATTTTGCTCACACAATTTCATTAGGTAGGATTCATTCTTTGTATTCCTTCTCAGCAATAATGATCTACAAACCTCTTTAAGTTTGGTGTTCTGTAACTAGCTAAGATGTATAGTTATCTATGCTTTCAATGAAGAATAATATTAGACAATTACTTATATTTATTTGCAGAGAATCACTATCTGAAAATTTAAGTGTAAATACATTTAATATTTAGAGACAAGCTATTTTATTTCTGATGAGATTTATCACAACTGGAACACATCACTCATCATAGTACTTTGTGGGGGAGATAAAGAAGTGTTATCACTCTGATGTAGAGTAAAAATATGGATCCCTTCTTTTAAGTCTTATGATTATATTTTGATGTTATATACATGCCCTGAAATGAAAAAGCATTCTCATAAATCCTTGCGTTATGTAGGGAAATGTCAACTGCAGTTTTAAATAACATTCTTAGAGAAAAAAAGAAACCCAAAGTATCTGCTTTTTTGAAAGAACCAGAGGCTGACACCCCCCTCCACCCTCTGTAGAGAGCTATTTCTATTTTCATAACATGGTTAAGTTAGGACTATCCAAGGAAAAAATTTCAAAGGATTTATCATTTAACACTTCAATGGAGTTACTAATAGCAATTATATTGAAGTAGGTCATGCCAAATCCACCCTCAAATTACTAGAGATCCTGTATAAGTCAGCAAACATTTCAAACACAATAGTCATACCCCCCATTATTACCAGTGTATGTAATCTTGCACACTGAAAAAACGGATTAAAGTTGCAATCCAGATTTCCAGTTACAATCTTACTAATATCTCAGTTAACACCTATAAAGTAAGGAGATAGTTCATATTGTAAAGGTTAATAATAACAGTAAAATAAAAATGTACCTTTATCTCAGCATACGATGCATCTTTGTGTTATTTTAAACACAAAATAAAGGCTGAAAAAACATGAATTAAAGATGAAGACATTTTAAAAATAGATTTTCTTTTATTTAAATGGGACATAGAAGTTATTTCCCAAGTTTCAAATTTCTGGAATTCATGGAACAGATTATTCCTACCCTTTGTAAAATGCTTTCTAAATGACTATATAGAAGTTGTTGTAAATTTAATTAACACTGATGGTAAATTCTGAAGAGGATTACTTATCAGGCCTTCCTCATTGACCTGTATATACATGACTTAAGGTAATTTTTGAGCCTCTACTATTCCTCAGTAAGGGAAAAAGCGTTATGAAGGTATTATTAAAGGAATAAAATGGGTGATATTTTGTAAAATCTTTTATTTATGAACTAATTACAATACGTTAAAGGCCTTTGCCTAGTATTGTAACTTTACATCAAATGTCCTTAGTTTGTAGTTCTTAAAATATAAGAATTGTGTCAGTGCTGACTTTTGTCTCAAAATTACTTATTCCTGTTTTTGGAAGACAATATTTCTGGCTTGCGCTCTATTTGGAAGGTTTAACATATTTTGCTATGACACATTATAGTGAAATGAAAATAGACAACATGATAAAGCACCTATCAGTTTATTAACATTAAATTCCTCAAATATTTTCAACCACTTGTGATTCAGAGGACGTGTAAGCAAGAGGGAAAGAAGAAAGGATAATAGCTGGAAAGGAGGAATTCTCAGGTTAAAAAATACCACATTGTTCAAACAATTATTTTAACAACTGAATTAAATAAATCAAATTTGAACATTGCCTTAACATCAAAGCTGCTTTTAAGAATTTTCACATTTTACTTGAGATTAATTACATTGTTCTCACTTTTAGTCACAATTGCTACGTCCTCTCTATTGACTATGGAGGCGTATGGGTTCCATTAGAAATAAGCAATGTAAATTTTGTTTGTTTGTTTGTTTAAGAGTTTCATTTTATTCTTCTGCTGAGACAATAAGGTACATCAACCAAAAGTAAAGCTGTAAGGTAAAGTCTAAATGGAATATTCATGAAAGCTTTGTATAGTCTTTTCGTTAATCTTCAAAATAAGATTTCTTTTTTTCTACGTCCGTAGTCTAACAATTTTGACTTTATTCCTTTGAATGAATGAAAATTAGTAAAATTCTCCCCCCCACCAAATCTATAACTTTCCTTTAATTGCTGTGACCTAATGAATACTCCTGTGGAGTTAAAATAAATTTTCATCTTTATTCAAAGACAATTCTCAGCAGTAGAAAAGAGAGCACAACTGGATTATTTTGTACACTCAAAATCATAATGAAAAGAATGACATATTTTCATATAATGAAAATATACACACATTTATATGTGTACTTTTATGTGGATAAATGTATATTTATATAAATATATATCAAATATTTTTCATGATATTGTGACTGTATGATGTTATATGGAAATATCATATATATGGAGATGTATGTCCATATCAATAGATTTTTTATGCTATATTTCGATCTTTACAACAACATAGTCACTAAGCAAGAGAAGAAATACTAGGTTAAAAGTGAGATAAGGAACAGATTCAAAAAGTTAAGTGGTATAGCTAATTCTTGAACTAGTCAGACAATCCTATTAATATACCTCACTGAAATAAAATTATAACCACAGCTAGAAAATGTTCAACAGACTTGGTCAATTTTCTTGGTTACATATTTCAGTGAAAATTTTTAGTAATATCTTTACCATTTAATTTTTATAATTTCAATTCTGCACTTATATTAAAAAAGTGATCTTCTGAGGGAAAAAAGCACTATTCACATAGATTGCAATATAAATCACTTTGTAAATGATAGAAAATTCTTATTCAACTAATAATTATTAAACTGAATAGCTGCACTGAAAGCAATATATTTTTCTCCTCAGCTTGCTTTCTCTTTCTTTCTCATTCTCTTGCTCTCCCTCCATCTCTCCCTTTCTCTTCCTCCTTTTCTTTCTTCTCTCCTGTACTTTCTTTCTTTTTTTTTCTTTTATTGTGTATGTAGAAGTATGACTTCAGTAAATGCTGATTTCTCTGAATTAGAATGTATAATTTCCTGCTAAGGTCAAGAAGAGTATTTTTGTAGAGATCATTATGAGATCAACTTCAAAGGTACACAACTTAAAGATACACATGCACACAATTATTCTATGCATGTTTCACAATGGTGAGTTATTTTCTATTATATGATCTCTAATGAATTCTGTTGCTCTTTATTTGTATTTTTCTAACATCTGATGCTACCCGTTGTTCCCTGTAATTATCTCTCCTACATCCCAGCATCATAGACAAATTAAGGTAAGAGCTTTGCCCATAGAAGACTAGCAAAAATTAGAAGCCAAAAGGTCCTCTGAAAACTAACCTGGATGCAAAAATGATAAATTATTTTATAATTTTTTATAGATTCCTCTCACAAGATTATATTGTGTTGGCTTTTCGACATATACTGACATGCAATGTCTACTTTATTATGTAATCCTTTATACTATTCTTAGAGCTCAATCATATAGTTCTAAAACTACTACTGTGAACTTTCATATATCTTGTAATATATAATCTATTTTGTAGATTAATAATAAAATCCTCTTGATTTTGATACCCTTATTGAACTCTGGGTAAAGGGAGAAACAAGAGGCCATATATTAAGTCACAAAAAATTGTAGAAAGCTTTTGGAGCAGAGATAAAATCTTGACTATTATTTTTGCCTGGCTTTAGTAACTTCTCACTGAAGTATGGATAGGAGCAAATAAAAGGGAGGGAAATACTGACTATAGAAACAGAAATAATAAATTGGGAATTAAATGAAGTACTTAATTTCATTGGACAACATGAAATTTTTATACATAATATACAAACAAAAAATTAAGTCAAAGAAGCAAATCTTTTGGTGTATAAAGCAATTTTACTGTCAACTTTTACAGCAGATTTTATTTTTATTCCTCAAAAATGTACAAAAACCAGAAATATTGAAAATGTCATGTCACAACGATATATGTGCTCTCATGTTTATAACAGCACAATTTATAATAGTTAAATCTTGGAAACAACACAAATGCCCATCAACCACAGAATGGATAAAAAAGATGTGGTATTTTTATATAATAGAATACTACTCAACTATAAAACGGATAATCTTGAGGCTTTTATAGGTAAGTGGAGGCAACTTAAGACCATATTCATAAGTGAAATAAATCAAACTCACGTTTATAAATATTGTCTCCCTAGTATAAAAAATACTTTAAAAAAGCTGAAAGGCTAATGAGATCCAAAATATACAATAGATATTGTAACAATTAAAGGGGAAGAACGTGCTCAAAAGGAAAGAACAACTGGGATGGGGAAAGGAGAAAAGGAAGAAAGGAAAAGATTGGTAAACATATATAAACGTATGTATGTATATGTATTCATGATAAATAACTATACTACCAATCTGTTAGTTCATCAAAAAGAACTGTTTGTGCTGTCATTGTTTGATTATTTTTGTGCCTACATCTTGTAATCTGAACAACTAGTTCCAAAATAACAAATGCAAGCTATTAACTAGTGTTTATTTCCTACTTTTTAAAAAATTCCTTATCATTTCTATCCTTTTTTTCTGCTTTGCTTTTTAAAAAAAGTACAAAAAACAAAGTAATCAAAATACTTAACAATCAGTATACCTAGTGTATCACAGTAATACAAAATTTAGATTTCAAGGTTATAGCAACTTTCCTTTCCCAGTTCAGCCCTGCTAGGCTGGTCACTTGCAGACTCTTTATTTGATGTTCACTCTCCTTTCTTAAACTCAGGTAGTCTAGGGTCCAAGATACCTTGTACATATCTCTTTTGCTCACTTCTGAACTATGACCTGCACTTAAGCAACATTTGCTCCAACAAATTCTAAGCATACAGGTTGCCTAAAATAGTCACCTTTTTGTTACTCTACTTTCAATGCAACTGAATGGATCAGTTTTAATTTCTCCTTTTTATCATTGATACAGTTAAGAGGCTTAAGAATAGAATAACTGTTTTTCTCTTTGCTTCTCATGTAAGAACTGGAGAGTGTCTTCATATCTTACCCTGAAATCTTTCTTCTTGGGACCTCAACCAAAACAGTTTCACTTGAGATTCTGTTATACATGACTCCAAAACTGCACCATATTCAAGAAGTGAAGAGAAGGAATTTTTTTTTATCAAGTAAGGAGAATTAAATGCTACCAAGTGGTTTGAAAATTTTTACAGTTGAATGAAGCATACCAAAGGAACAATATGTAACACCAACTTTTCATTTACCAACCATATGCTCATCTTCATAACACATAAAAATGTAGTTATTAGTGATTTTTATGTACAAGGAATAGAGCCCCAAATTCTAAGAAAATAGATATGTTACACTAACCTTATTTCCATAGAGCATCTAGATGTAAGCAACAGCCCAAGGAGAGAAAAGTATCTGCCCTTTTGGCAACATTATCTTAGGGAACTTATAAGCTCTGAAAAAATAATTTGTATAACAAGTGAAATAGAGATTTTTATATCAAAGAAGATAATAGCTTTTGGGAAGTGCCAAATGAATTCACTGTATTTAGAATGAAAATGAGGACCTGATTTTAAACCAATAGTTACATAATATGGATAAATGATTTGAAATACTGTTAGATTTAAAAATTTTCTCAAGATCTTTCAGAGGTGCTTGATGAGAATCAAACTTTGACTTCCACAGCATTTCTGTTTTAAATTCCAGTTGAACATCAGAAATCTCTGCAATTTCAGCATGATGCTTTTCCAATTTGTGGAACATTAGAGTATTATTACTAATTATATTGTTATAGATTATTTTCCCTATAGTTTACTATTTGAAGAAGTCTTTACTGGGTCTTTTCAAATTTTACTTGTTCTTTCACCATTATCTGTTTTTAATGTAGCTTTAATTTGTTTGAATTTTAAGTATTGGAGCAAGGTTTGTGTGGCAAGAAAGCACAACTCCTAGAGAAATTTTAATAATAATTAATTTATGATAGTTTAACTATCATAAAAATCCAAAATTATTTAGAAGAAAACCCACGTGGAAACTAATACTGAAGCGCCTATTTGTGGTTGCCTTTTATCCTACAGACCTAGATGATCCACAGAATATGAGTAAACAGCACGCTAACACTAACAGGTAGCTGTTAATCTGAAATATTTGACAGGAATCAAACCTTTACAATCAAGTGAATATAGATTTTCACATTTAATTTCATGAAGATCCTTTCTCATTTTTCTTCTTTCTTTTTCCTTTCTTTTCCCTCACGCTTCTTTCCTTTCTCCTTCCCCAGTCTTGTAGTATAACATGATTTTGCACTTAAATCACCTTCACCAGTTATGGCATTTAGCAAAATAATGACAAATACATATAAGCCATACATTTGTCATAAATTAGATGTAATCAAATTATCAGTAGGCACATTA
This sequence comes from Dolichotis patagonum, assembly GCA_004027295.1. Classification (NCBI taxonomy): domain Eukaryota; kingdom Metazoa; phylum Chordata; class Mammalia; order Rodentia; family Caviidae; genus Dolichotis; species Dolichotis patagonum. The sequence continues at coordinate 52,342 of PVJX010002633.1, read as the reverse complement.
TTGCCAGTCTTTATTATCTCTTTTGAGAAAGCATTGGAGTCTTTCACTTTGTTAATTTCAAATCAGTCAATTTCTTAGAGACAGTGCCCAATGGAAAGCTGAAAGAACCTAACAATACATCTTTTTCTTCTTCACTCCTCTTGAGGGGGGACAGATTATTTGCATGTATGTACATGCGTATAAAAAATGATTATTTCTACAGATTTTGGCCTGAATGCTTGTCACTTTGTTTGTTATAATTCAATTTACCCCGTCCCAAAAATGGATGCTTCACTTGCAATCTTCAGGTCTTTAGAATCTCCATGCAGGCAAGGTTAGCTAATAAATTTTGATTAATGTAGCCAAGTACAAACTCCTATCTCAAGCCCCTTTATTTGGAATACTATCATCAGATTGGTTTACAGAGAAAAGGAAATAACATAAGGTTGGGAAGGATGGAGATGGGATAAAATAGTAATAAAATGTAATTATATAAAATGCTAAAGATATAACATCTGTTGTTTGCTTAGTCCTCTAAGCTTGACAGTTCCAGATATATGCTATTGTCCATGTTTAAACAGATATGAAAACGGAAAAGGGAAAAAAACGTTTATGTGAGATTATTAAATAGTGCAGGAAAAATAAGAGTCTTTATTACACTGGTAGGGAAAAGAGAAACTCAGTGAAATTTCTTTCCACAGATTTGCCTTTGTGATCTGCAAGGTGCTGTTCCCCTGCTTACATTTCGTTACCCTGGCAACACACTCCTGTAAAATAAAGATTATTAAAGCGCATATGATTATTTTGCTGCTGAGTGAATAAGACAAGCCGCTTCTGAAATGCCTTATCAGAGAAATTCAATTTTAGACCAAATTGTGTTTTTGCCTTCTTCTAGCTTTCTCTCCCCTCCCCCCACTTCAAATAAAAACCACCATCTCCACAGTTACTACACGATATTTTGTTACTCATTCACACCCTTGGTATTTTAAGCTTTCTTTTAATTTCATGAAAGTGTTTTTCCCATTTTCATTACAGCTCTAGTCTATTTTTCAACTATCATCTGTTTGCAAGTCAAAATTGGAAGGCAATGTGTCCCTACTTGACTTTATTATATACTAGTAATAGAAATATTGGACTCTGTACAAAATATAAATGCATCCATATATGGCATACACAACATTTCACTAAAGGATGAAGAGTAAGACATGAGGTGCTATTTTTAAGTCTGCAATCCAACTGTACCAGTTAGATTCACTCTTCAGTTTACTGTTTTGTGCTTTTCCATCTGATACTGTCCTAAGGTGTATTATAGAGATGGGAAGTTTTACAATCGTTTTGATAGCCAGTCATACTTTTGGTGCCCAGTACTTTTGCATTGGTTATTTAGTTATTGAAAACAGAAGATTCTTGAGAGCCTGGGAATTATTTAATATTAAGCTTATAAAGTTTTGTTAATAGTAGCCAATTTCCCGTAAAGATAGTAATGGCAACTTTCCTAGATCTATCTAATGATTTTTCTAGAAGCCATCCCTTAAGCCTGTTCAGGATCCAAACAAAATTCAGTGAAACAAGAACATTAGAAATAGTAAACTTGTATCACCTTAAAGCCATGTGGAAAGCTATCATTTAAAATCTTTTTATTACAAGAGTTAAATCATTTTGGAAGCAGAAGTGGAGGAAATGGAGTCTATTCAGAAAAAAGCAAGGTTTCAATCAAGGCTACCCAGAAGATTCTTTACATCAGTTAAAGCTGATGAGAGACATTGGATGAACAATTGTGGAGAATCCTTCCTCCTACATTGGGTAGTAAATTGTTGAGATGAATGACACTGTTTCCACTGAGATTGTTTATGGGACATTTTCTCACTGTTGTAAAGGACTGACACATAACTTAATACTGTTATACACACATACACACACACAAACACACACATGCACACATGCACAAAATGCATGCTCACACATAGAGAATCGTGTGTAGTACTGATATTATAATAACATGCAATCATTAACTTTTCCTCTGTTTACATTCATTTCCAGGTCTGACCAAGTACAAGGGCCTTACATTGATTAAGCAGGTAGAGCCCTGGCTTTTTATTTAGATGCCTACAAATCCCTACTCATTAGTAAAGAATTATAATTATATTTAACAAGTGCTAGAAATTCAAAGCACATTCAGAATGCTGTATCAGTTCTTTTGATGAAGCAAACCAAATATAGTACTATACATACACATCATTGGTGTGCTAACTCCACCATGGAACTCACGGCTGTAATTCACTCCCAGCACTGCCCAGAAGGTGTCACCACAAGCTCATTGGCTTGAAGGATTTGGGGACAAGTGGGGAGAAGAAAGCAAAGGGAGAAAAACAGACACAAAGAAAAATAAAACCTTCATGCAGACAAAGGAAAATAAAACAACTACCAGGCAGTAATATTCCTAAACAGAGAAACCCAAACATTCCCATAGGAAAAAGTGGGTCTAAGTGAGAGTGAGAGTAGGACATGAGAGATTCAAGGAAAGAGCTATTTGAGTAGTCATTTTATGGAGAGTAAACAGCAGCTGATGAACAGGAAATGTCCATGTACTGAGCCTGATCCAAGTTTCTCACCTAAATTGCTTTACCTCATTATCAGTTCTAGTTGTTTAAAGCGCACTAGATCACATTAAAAAACAAAAAGATGAAGGAATAGCTGGGAAGAGATGCTACAAAGAATCAAAGAATAATAAAACACAAAATCTTTTATTGAGAAACTGTACAAATTAACTCCAAATTACTGCTACGGTCATACAAGAGGAGGCTTTAGGGCACAAAACTTGTTGCTGCACTCCGCCTTGCTTTATTGTGGTGTCTTCACTCATGTCCTAGTAGCTAAAAGCCAACCACTTTGTAGTACTACATCTTTTAATCTCCACTCTTCCCCCCTGTAGTTTAATTAAAAGACAATGAACCTTTTAAAGTAGTCAAATGGAAAATTTAAAATTACACCATTCTATCAAAGCTTAAGATATTCCATTCTCCAAGCATGAGAAGAATTCAAAATAACATCCTTGGTATTTTATTACACACCAGTCTCTCTCTGCCCTTTCTTTATCACAGCTCTTGGTTGGAAGAGCTATTTGAAACAAGAAAGGCAATTCAACCTCAGACTGATAAATAGAGGGGGGAAAAAAGCCAAGAAAGATCAATTTAGTCTATTCTCCAGATCATCGTAGCTTATTTTTACTTTCTAATATAGTATTGTTACTCTGCATTTCTCCTAAATGTAAGTGACATAGGTCTAAAAATCAGCAGCTTGTCTTATTTAAGTATTATCTACTCATTAATTTTTCAATATGAGGGCATGTGAGCTAAAATAAGATAAACATAGTAAAATCTTACTGGATGGTAAGAAGCTTTCTTCTAACTCCTCAGCCTAAATCTATCAATTTTGGCAAAGGGCACCAAGACAAATCCATGCTGTTTGAAATGTTCCATGGGAGCCTTTAAAAATGAAGGTCTTGTCTACTCTTTATGGACATTAAAATGTCCATAGGACTCTTTTAGAGCAAATTGCAGACTCTTCTGTTTTATCTGCTTTGACAGGATGAAGGCCAGAGCTGACGCTAGAGGGATGGGATAGAGAGACTGAGTAGTTCAAACTTGAGATTTCCAATAAACTATTTCCTACAATTAGAAAAAAGATATGGAGGACAGTCATTTCAGCAGATAGTCTCAAACCATGAAGAATTACTTTATTCCATTTTATTTACTGCATCATTGAAAATCTAGCTAAAATCATGTTCCTACTGTGTTCTACTTCACACTAGCACTAAAGCCCTTATAATCAGCTTACTTACTAGAGCACTGACACACCTACAAGTATTCTTGATCATTTGATTCTTATATATCTCTTTTAATTCTTGGTATTATACAAATTCAGATCTTTTTCATCACTACACCTGTGCTGCAGTCATAATAATACTATATCCTTAAGTTCAATTATCCATTCATTACTGGTTGAAATTTCTGTAGCATTTAATTCTCTTTCTGGCCTACCAAACTCCTTAAAATACTTTCTTATTTCACTTAATTAATGAATGCTGATAGTATATGAGATTTTGTTTCAAGTCTTCATTTACAGATTTCCAGTATGGGTATGGAGATAAATATGGAGAGTTTCAAACATAGAATAATTATACTTTCTTTTATAATGTACATTTGGTATAATAATCAGAGGTATACTTTTATATAAGGTAATATAAAAGTAATGAAAATAGGAGGATGAGAACAAAAGTCTCTTACCACTACTTCCAAAACTTTTAACAGCAAAACTTATTATTTATCAAGGAAGATTCCACCAGGTCAGAGAATGTCCCTCAAATATATTCTGAAATTCTACAAAAAAGCAAATCATGGCTGAAGTTCTAACCTAATTTGAAATCTCCTAGTCTATTTCCTTTTCAGGTTTACTTTTCTGTACCAAAATACCTTAAAATTCAAAGGAGAGAAAAGAATAGAATGCAAACTTTTCAACAATTAAAATTAAAAAGCATTAAAAAACAGTGATTTAAAGCACAAATTTTCAAATTAGACATACTTAGATTTGAGTATTGGTACTACTGAGGATTGACAAGTTCTTGAAGAATCTAAGATTTTGTTCATTCTTCTATAAAATAATAACAATAATATCAACTTTGTAGGGTTGTGATTGAATAAAAAAATAGATAATAAATAAAATTTCTAGAATAGTGTTTGCCACATAGTACATAAATATTCAAGTGTTATTGAAAGAATTTTGAATGGGGAAACTGTTTGGGACATGAAAATATGATATTCATTTTCTTTGACTTATAATAACAAAATAATATTTGTTATGGGAGAATAAATATAATAGTTTTATCATGCTGACAATTTCAGATTAAATAATAAATATGTACTATTATGCTTTCGATAATGAAGATCGTTTCTTCATGATTCGATATAAAATTTGGTACAGACCCTGTGCTTTTCAAAACAGAAAATATGATAAATAAAATATAAAAAGGTATAAATACAGACAAAAAGAAGCATAAATAGGCTCACATATTTCCATTGGCCAGAATGGAAAGAAAAATGCAAAACAGTTCAGGTCTGAGGCTACTGGCATGCTTGACTCTGGCGGGAAACAGAGGTGGCCAGGGGCAAGCTCCAGTGTGGTAGGAGTGCTAAATAGGTTTTGCAGAAATGGGGAAGAAATAGTTTGATGCTGGAGACTAGTGTTAGGCTCCCCCTCATCTAAAGGATACTCTATAGCTGAATTTGTAAAACCCCTAATGTCACTCTGGCTGAACACCAAATTGTCATTATAAGACCTAGGCCTCAGGGAGCCAGATGCAGGTAATTGAAAGATCATCACAGGGAGGAATGATCAAAGTCAAATAAAAAGAACAAAACACTCATAAAACCTCCCACTCAAAATAGACCTACAGACCAAAATTCACAGAAATCTAATTCTAACAAAGTATCCAACAGAATCAACAGTCAGAAAGAACTGCACTCCACATAAAATTAGTTTTATTGAAACAGTCTGAAAAAGGCTTTAACAGAAGTATGCTTAGGATGTCTGAAGATATAAATAAATACTTTCTAGTAAAACCCAGTAAGAAAGTATAAAGTAAAAGAGGTAAAACAGGTAGGTGTTAAAAAAAAGTAAAAATATGTCACTGAAATTAAAAGCTTGAGAGCATGGATAAGCCCTGAGCTGGATTTGTGCACACAAAACTTTAAGGAAATAGTGTTAAAAAGCTTTTAAATACATTAAAGAGTTCATAAGTTTGCAGAATATGAGACCAATATGCAAAACTCAATTGAATTACCCTATATAAATGAAATGATTTCATTTACAATAGCATCAACAAAAATAAAATATTCAGGAATAAATGTAATGACAAAAGGGAAGACTTGTATATTACAAAGCACAACACATTTTTGGAAGAAATTTAAAAATTAAAAAATAACTAAATAAATGCAAAGACATCCATGGTCTTGTGATAGACTGGGAGACTTCCTATTGTTAAAATGACAATATTCCTTAACTTGATCTACAGGTTTGTACGAATCCCTACTAAGACCCTAGATACATTTTGCAGAATGTGACAAGCTGATCTTAAAATTCATATGCAAAGCACAAGGGAACCAGAATAGACAGAAAAATGTTAGAAAGATAGAATTTACATTTCCTAATTTTAAAACTTACTGCAGAAGTCTACAGTAATTTAGATTGTGTGGTTCTATCACAAAGATAAGTATATAAATTAGTAATATAGAAAGTCTCAGAAATGTACCCTTATATTTTTGGTCAACTGATTTTCAACAAGGTGTGCCAAGACAATACAATGGAGAAAGAAAACTGAAACAAATTGTACTGTGATGAAGGGATATTCACATGTGAAAACATGTATACGTCTCATTATATACAAAATTAAGTAAGCAGATCACAGATCTAATTAAATATGAGTTAAAATTATAGAATTCTTAGAAGAATGAAGAGGAATAAATATACTTGATCTTGGCTGAGGCAATGATTTCTCAGACATGATATGAAATGTACAAACACAAGAAAAGTTTGATACATTGGACTTCATCAAATTTGAAAGCTTTTGTGCCTCAAGAAAGTGAAAAGATAAATAACAAAAAGGAAGAAATTATTCCCAAGTCATCTATCTGATAAGGAAATTGTATTCAGAATGAGTAAAGGATACATATAATTCAATAATAAAGTTAAAATACAATTTTAAAAATGAGTAAAGTATTTGAATAGAATAGAAATATTTCAAAGGCAGATATAGAAACACCAAAACACATACGAAAAGATGTTCATTAGTTATTAAAGACATGCTGACACAAGATACCACTTTGTACCTACTAAAATACATAATAAAAAAGACAGATAATAGCAAGTATTAGCAAACATATGGAGAAACTGGAAATCTAAGACATTGCTACTAGGACTGTAGGATGATTCAGACACTTTTGACAGTTCTTCAAAATGTTAAACATAGAGTTATCATATGTTGCAGCCTAATAATTCCACTCTTAAGGAATCAGTATCCAAGAGAAATAAAAATATTATACACCCATCTCTACCCAATGATGAATGGAAAATGAAACATAGTAATATTACTTAATAAAAGAAAAAAGAAAAAGGTGAAACAGTGACAGGTGATACAATATGGTTAAATCTTAAAAATACTGTGGTAAGTGAAAGCAGTCATTTACAACAGACAAAGTATTATGTGGTATTGTACATACAAATGTTCAGAATAGGCAAATTTACAAAGACAAAAACTGGACAAATTTACAAAGACAAAAAATGCTTACATTGAGTAGGAGGCATAAAAACACAAGTGGGAAGGAATAAAGGGGAATAACCACCAATGAGCACAAGATTTCTTTGGGAGTGATGTAAAATGTTCTAAAACTAGATTTAGCTAATAGTTTAGAACCTTGTAAATATACTAAATGCCACTGAATTGTACCCTACATACTACGTTACGTATATTTATGGCATGTAAATTATCTCAAAAAATCTTTTTAAAATGCCTGGGGATGGAAATGTAAAATGTTACAGTAACTTTGAAGATCAAATTGTTAACATTCACTACAGTTAAATATATATCCAGGAATTCCACTCTCAGGCACATATGAAAGCAAAAAGTCTTAAACCTGAGCACAAGAAACAGGTACAACAGTGTTCAGTATAGCATTGATTTTGATACTTTAAAAAACAGAAACTACCTAAGTGCTTGTTAAGAAATAAGTAGTTAAATTGAGGCATATTGCTAAATTGAAATACCATATAAAATATATCAATGAAAACAAAACTTAAAAATAGAACACTGAGAAAAAAGAAACTACAGAATGATACAGACCACGTGTTACCCATTCATTGCTCTAAAGCATGTTCTACAACAACATATATCTTTTTGGACAAAAAAAGAGAGAGATAATAATGTAAAAATATCTTAGGTATGAAATCCATTAATTTCAAGGCATTATTTTTGAGCAAAAAGGTAATGGAAAGTAAAGACATGAATTGCATTTATTATTGTTATTTTGTTAAAATTCTGTAGCAATCACCCCAAAATGAATTTATTAACCTGTGCAGTGGACATTTGGGTATTACGTATATTAGCTTCTATCTTTTTTTAAAGTATTTTAAAATATATTTTAACCAAAACAGCACAATCCAATTCATTCCTTCATTCTTTCATTCATTCAGCACTGGAGAATGAACTTATGGCATTTACACTAAGCTACGTCTCAAGTCCTCTATATCTTTGAGACCCTAAATTGTCCAGACACAATTCAAACTTGCAATCTCTCTGCCTCGGCCTCTCATACAGGAATGCACCACAGTGCCTGGCTATACTCCAGTAAATTTAAAATTTCCACAAGGTGTAAAGTCTCTCAAAAATATTTTTCTGGTTTTTTTTTTCAATGAATATATAGGCAGCATTAGAATACTACTAAAAGTAAAAGGATCCACTTAGTCTAAATACTAATATCTTTTCAAAGGTGAAATTACTATGCATTAATTCCAACACTTTGAAAATCAGATGCCCTCTGACCTTCCCACCAATGTTACCTGACAAGGTCATGTTTTTAGAATATAATTATTCAAGAATGAGGGAGAACATTTAGTTGAGTATTCGCTCTACTGTTTCCTCAGTAGAAATCACAGAAATGACAATTGTAATTAAATCTTTTTTAAAAAATTACCTATGAGTTTTAAGCAAGGATGAAAATTATTTCTAACCTTATGAACTTTAACACTGCACTGTACTAAAAGAAATTCTTCCAGTTTTTCTCTATATTAGTAAAAAAACATGACAGCTAAATAAATAGGAAATCTTCACTTCTGACCTTTCACAGCTATTCAAAAGAAGCAATTCTGTTTGCCACAGATATAAGTGAAACAAGTTTAATATTTAAAACTAAATCATCTATTATCCAAAAAAGCTAAATGTTTTAAGAAAACCATTATTACATAGGAAGACAAAGTTACCATTTAGCCACTGAACTGAAGAGGTCAGCAGGGTCTTTCATCATCTGGCGATGTTTTAAATTTGGGGAAAAAAAGATTTTCTAAGTTGAAAGGAAGTATGAAAATCTACAACTAGTATTACTATATAAACACTTAACTTTTTTAAAAAGGCCCCATTTTTGATACTGTAACAAAAAGATTATGTTTCATTGACTTTTTTCCAAATAACTTTTATACCATCACCTAGATTTACTATATCATAACTTATATTCCTATCAGGGGTGACAAGTTTCATCTATGGGCCAACTCTAAATGATGAAAAACAGCTGATTAGACACTGTCAAAAGTTTATGAGACTTCTTCCTCAGGAAAACACCAAATGGTGGAAGGCACTGGTGCAGCGGGAGGCACTAGAGGGCCTGAGGGCCCTGAGGGCCCAGGCATGTAAGGCCACAGCAGCTTCGGCTTCAGAAGTGGCCTTCAAGTCCACCGTGGATTCTGGCTCAGCAGGGGCCAGGGTCCCATAGTAAGGCCCCGGACAAGTGGATTGCTGTCTCCAAATTGGGCCGACTGGTCAAGGATATGAAGATCAAGTCTCTGGAGAAAATTTATCTCTTCTCCTTACTTATCGAGGAGTCTAAGATGATTGACTCTCTCCTGGGCACATCCCTCAAAGATGAAGTCCTGAAGATCACGCCTGTGCAGAAGCAAACTCCCGCAGACCAGCGGACCAGGTTCCAGGCATTTGTTGCCATTGGAGGCTACAACAGTTATATTGGTCTGGGTATAAAGCGTTCCAAGGAAATAGCCACTGCCATTGGCAGGACCACTACCCCAGCCAAGGTCTCCATTGTCCCTGTGTGGAGAGGCTACTGGGGGTAACAAGATGGGCAAGCTCCACATTGTCCCGTGCAAAGTGACGGGCTGGTGTGGCTGTGTTGATGTCACTGATCCCTGTCCCCAGAGGCATTAGCATGTCTCCGCCCTTGTGCCCAAGAAGCTGCTGTTGATGACTGGTACTGATGAGTGCTACACCTCTGCCAAAGGCAGGACTGCTACTTTGAATAGTTTTGCTAAGGTACATTTGATGCCATCTCCAAGACCTAAGGCTACCTGACCCCTGACCTCTGGAAAGAAACTGTGTTCACAAAGTCCCCCTATTGGGAATTCACCAGCCATCTTGTGAAAACCCACACCAGAGTCTCTGTGCAGAGGACTCAAGCTCCATCGGTAGCTACAACATAAGGGTTTTTACACAAGAAAAATAAAATGAATGAAACCTGGAAAAAAAATATGTGGGAGCTTCCCAGCAGAGTGGTAGATTAAGGAAAAGTAATGATGATATGTGAAATTTTCCACTCTGGCTTTATATCTATAAACAAAGACAAGAAAAATGAATTATATTTACTTGTATATAGGTGTGCTCCTGGATATGCAATATTTCCTGTCTAAATTATTTAAATAAAATTCAAATAATTATTAGCACTTATCATCAGAAATAAATACAAGTCAGGGCTTCACAGAAAGGTTCTTTCAACTATAAGCAATGTACAGGAATTGGCATTAGGAATGGTGGGAATGCCATGCGCTGCAGGAGAAAAAAAATAATCATTAACTGAAAATACTTATTGTTTTGCCTATTCTGAGCATCTCAGATAAATAGAAACATCAGTATGTAGTCCTTTATGACTGGCTTCTTTCACTTAGCGTAAGACCTTCAGGATTTAACAATGCTATAGCATGTATATAGCATGTACCACTACTTCATTCCTTTTTATGGTCATATAATATTTAATGGCCTTTTATATTATATTCCTAATCATCAGCTGACAGATTCTTGAGTTATTTTTGATTCATTTTAAAATGAAATATTTTATTGGTTCAATAATACCATTTTCAAATATTTTATTTAAGAATTTCAAAGTACAATTGGTACCCATAATATTTATGAAATTGGTCTTGCTATCATGTTTTTCACAGTTGTTGAAAATAAAGGAGAAAAATTATTTTGATATTCTTCAGTAAAACTTAAAAGTAAACATGTCTTTAATATCACCAGACAAAGGAATATTATAATAAATTTAATGTTTGTACTCTCACATGCAATGTACCAAGGAGGGTCTGCAAGGAGAATAGGAAGGTACTATTGAAATATTTTAAATATAATGTTGCTTTTTTTCTTGTAATGTTTTTTAATTTTAAAGGGGGTAAAATTTAACACAACAAAACAAAAGCATAAATCTCAAAGCTAGACAACCAGAGATGTTTCCTATCTATCATATTGTCTCTTGTTTTCTTTCAAATGGTTGTCCGTATCTTTCCATATGGAAAGTTCATACAAAACAACATAGCGAATCTTTCACAAGCTGTCCAGTTCATTGGCTCCCACTTGCTAAGTTGGGAGGGGGGAGACACGGGACAGGGGACATGAGATGTTTGATTCTCAGCCCTCATGCTGGCAGGCTCACAGCCGCTCACCAGAGAGGGGAGGAGTTCCTTGTTCTCCCGGCACCCCATATCACCACATGGTGCAGGTCCCGAGATGCCAGGGTCTCTCTCTTGCGGGCTGCTGAAGCCTGCCACACTCACAGCCTCTATTTCTTTCTGATGAATTGATCATTCCATTTCCAAAGTGAAATCCATTCCATTTCCAAAGTGAAATGGCCAACAGACCACAGAAAGAATTCTCTTTAGGCTCCTGTTTGAAACCAGCAGCTATAGCAATCTGCTGGCCTTGATTCAGCACCAGTATAATGTTGCTTTTATCTTTTGCTGAACATACAGAATATGCTCTTTAACTTAGCAAATATTTGTGAAAACAGAGATAGTTCAATATAGCTAAAACAATTTATGTATACATGCATTTAGCTATTTACATGTTTATTTTTACTAGTACATGTTTGCAATACATAATGATTACAGCATCATGGGGAACTGGTACACATCCATAACATTTCAATTCCTTTTACTTCCCCTTGTGTTCTCCTCCCTTTCCCCCGTCCTCCACCTCTTGGTCCTCTTCCCATTTGCAAAAGATCTCTCAGTTTTCTATTATCTATCTTTTATTTTCCTCTTTATTTATTCTTTGAATTTCTTGCATTAAAGAAACCATGTGCTATTTAAATTGTGTGTCTGATTTATTTCATTTAACATTATTGTCTCAAGGTGCATCCATTTTTCTACAAATGATTCAAATATATCATTTCTTAAGGCTGAGTAGTACTCCACTGTGCATAAAAACATTTTCTTTATCCATTCATCTGTTAATGGGCATATGGGATGCTTCCAAGATTGAGTTAATATGAGTTGTGCTGCTATAAACATGAGTATGTATCATGTTAGTATGATGCCCTTAACACTTCTGGAAAGATACTTAGAAGGGAAATATGTAGGTCAAGTGGAATTTTCTACTTTCAGTTTCTTGAAGAATCTCCATATTGATTTCCCTAGTGATTATACTAGTTTATATTCCCAGTAACAATGTAGAAGTGTTCCTTTTCCCCGTTAGCCTAACCAGCATTTGATATTATCTGATTTCTTTATAATTAGCTAAAATAATTCTTAAACCATAAAATTTCTGAAGTTCTTGTGATTGTTTTTCATATTTACAGGAAGTACCAACATATTTTTGTTCGAAGTGTGACTTTTCTTTTTCTTCTCTTTGTAACCTCTCTTCCAAAAATAAAAAAGTGGTTTTTGTTAATGAATTAATAGACCTTTAATATTTGCATATATTGTAAGCTGTTTAAACTTAGTATTTAGATACTTGATGACTTGTTTTGTGAAACTGATAAAATGAAGATTCATATTAATATTAGTTCAGTTAACAGGTCAACTAATACATATTTATACTGCCTAGGAATATGTGGTTATTGTTCTGTGAAAGAAATAATATTGTCAGTATTCACTAGATTGTAAAAATATTGTGAGAGCTCAAAATTTAAAATACAAAATGCAAAGCAAAATAACTCAAAATAACTTAATCATTTCATTTTTCATAATCTATTACTGAAGAGATCTTTTTCCTTTGGTGGTATTCTAGCTAGGCAAATGTTCTACCACTTACGTATATCTCTAGCCCTATTAAAAAGATTCTAAGAGGTTCAGAATGTAGTTAAATGGCTTCAGGAAAGAATCATTAAACTTATAGAGAAGAGACCTATCATTCATACCTTAAAAGTAAACCACTCATTGGAAAATGTAGACAAATTCCAGTCTTTGTAGGTCATTATTGGCAGAAGCTAGGTTCCTTTAAAATGGAATGCAACATAGTGTTCTCAATATACTGCCCAATTACCCAGAATCAACCCAGAAATAATGGCTGATTCTGACCATTCCTAGGAACACAGTCTTCACACACTCTCAGTGTCCTTCAGGGTTGTTTTCTGTTTCTACCTTTAATTACAATTTTACATTTTTATTACTTTAAGAATGTTTTTAATAATACTGGTATACAAATTTATACATGAAAATGTTTTCATTTCTCTTAGGTATATTCCTAGAAGTAGAATTTCTAAGTCATATAATAACTCTGTTTAATTTCTTAAAAACTGTTTTACAAACTGGCTGTGTCATTTTATATTCTAACTAGTAATATATGAAGCTCAAAATTATTAAATATCCTCATTAATAGTTGCTGTTGTCTTTTGTTTTCAATTTTACCCTTTTTACTAGAAATGAAGTAGCATTGCCTTGTGGGTTGAATTTGGCCCTTTTTTTGGCAGGATAATTCATGCTTGATCTTAGCCAAAAGGCTTAGAAGTGATGGCTCTGTAGTTCAGGCTGGCTTTGAACTCACCATATAGCCCAGGCTGGCCTTGAAATTGTGGTGATCCTCCTGTCTCAGGTTCACAGGTGCTGTGATTACAGGCATGCGCAATTATACTCAGTTTGGATTTCTATATTGAGTGACTTTTCATAACTTACTGACCTTTTATATGTCTTCATTTGGAAACTTCAAGTCCTTTGCAGATTTTACAATAGAGTAATTTAGCACTTTTTGTTGTGAGAGTTTTTTTCTTTTAAAAAATATATTGCTGATATAAACCTCTTGGGAAATGTATGATTTACAAATAATTTCTGGTTTGTGGATTGTCTTTTCACTTTCTTCATAGTGTCCCTAAAGCACAAGTCTCCAATTTTGATGAAGTCCATTTTACTTTCTTTTTCTTTCACCACTTGTGCTTTGGTATTATAGCTAAGGAAACCATAAAGATCAACACCTATGTCAGTGATAGCGAACTGATAGCACAATGGCCACAGCAGGCTGCTTTTTATCATTGAAAACTTTAAAAGATTTGCCATCATTGTCTATGCTTTTTGCTAAAAGTTTCATCATTCTAGCTTTTGTACAAAGAAATATGATCCACTCTGAGTTATTTTTTAAATATATGGTTTAAAGTGGGGTCAAATTTGTCTTGCATGTGGGTATGCAGTTGTCCAGCATAGTTTATTTAAAAGACTGTTATTTCTCCCACTGAATTATCTGGGCAGCACTGTCAAAAATCAACTAGCCATAAATGTAAAGGTTTGTTTCTGGGATCTCATCCCATTCACCTGTATGTTTCTCCTTATACCAGTACTACAGAATCATGTTACCACAGCTGTATAATGAGTTTTAAAAGTGGGACACTATTGTAGAAGTATGTGTTGTAAATTGTGTAGAAGTACAATTTATTTTTGTGTATTCTAAAACCTTGTTTTGTTTTATTCTAAAACTTTAATGAACTGTTTAACCTAATAACAGTTTTTTCTTTGTAGATTATTTAGCATTTTCTATGAGCAAGAGGGTAGTTTCATATCTCTCCCAACCCTCTCTAATCCAGAAGGCCTTTTTTGGCTTTAATCCCCTGGTATTTATAAAATAATGATGAATATTGCTATTCAGTGTGGATACCTTGTCTTCTTTCTGATTTTCCTGAAAAGCATTTAGCCTTTCACCAACAAGCATGATGTGTCTAGAAGAAGTGGTATGCAAATTATCTTCAAGTATGAGTGAGTCAAGTACATGAGATCTGGAGTAGGGCTTCTTAGTCAGGTGTTCTGGTAGAATAAAAGTAAGAAGAAACAAGAGTATGATCTACTTGGGGCACTAAGTATTGTTTCAGTATTGGTGCAGTAGAAAGTGGTGGAATTCAGATGTGTGCTTTCAATTGTTATATATGCACCATAGTTAAAACTCTAGAGTGAATGATACTGCGTAGGGATAACTTAAGGCACAGCAGAAAATGAAAGTCTACCTCTCAACCCTCATTTTAGATTGTTAAGGAAGATTTTCAGAGTCATCCTTAGCTACTACAAACTAATGAAAGTTGAAAACCTGAACATTCTAGTAACAAATCTTTTTATACTGAGAGTTAATGCTATTTAGTTTAGGGTTTTTATATATACCCAAATTAAATATTCATCAGAGGTCACTGAAAGTTTTTAGCCATGACAAACCTATACTACATTGTCTTCTAAGAAAACTTACAAATGTTGCTATAAATTTGTAGAGTGAGTTTGTTTTTTAGAGTAGCATAACTACTTCATAACACACTTTAACTGTAGATCTAAAGGCTTATACATAATAAATCACTAATCCTTACTATGCTACTCAGAAAATAACTCTAAACTAAAGAAGTATAGAAATAAGAAAAACTTTATACATCTTGTTTCATTTTTAAAAATATTATTATGTAAGAAAGCCCATTACACAGTTACATAGTTCTCACATGACAGCTACATTAGTGCCTCATTTTCCCCTTCCACAGTGTTGCTTACTTGTTTTTAGAAGGCAGTGTTTCAACTATCCATTCTCCCTTGCTCCCAAACTTCCTTCCTCTCAGCCCAGGAAAAGTAGTCATTTCCAGTTCATGTTCCAATTATTTCTCTAAATTATGTTTCATTCTTTATCTTGGCTCAAACAATCTTAAGCAAAGGGTTATGAAACACAAAGAGGTCTAATGAAGGATAAGGCCCTGCTCCAGTCATGTTCTTTGTGTAGTAGTATAGATGATTAGCTGCCACAACAGTCCATTGGCCTGCACCGTATTTTTCCACCCAAAACATTCAACACAGTGCTGCTTTGGCAGGGGTGGAGCAAATAATGACAATAGCTCCATCGGTGGCCATTACTATATTTTGAACATAAAATAGTTTCCAACTAATTGTGTAATAAGAAAATATAACAGATATGGCTCCAAAAATAGCCAATTTACCACCTATTTGAACGTGATATGACAATAAATGAATACTTCTATACTGAATAAGTATGAATGAGCTAAAAAGCTAATTTATAATAGTATTTTCCTTTCTATTCCTCCCTATGCTAAACTACATGAGTTCCATTGTGTTAAATCCAACTCTTACTGACTTTTACTTTCATTCTCTGGTCCTAAAGTGCCAAAGTATAAATATTATACAGTAGACTTGTTGATACTTATTAATAAGGCAGATATTTGTTTAAACTAGAATAAATGGGCTTTGTAGATTATTTCTGGCTAAATTCAACAAATCTGATCTAGGCATTGTTAACTCAAGTTTCTATTAGAGCATCCTGGAGCTGAAGAACAACTTCAGTTTTTGTTCCTATGTTCATTTAAATAATTTTAAGGAATGCTCAGGAATACTCCATTACTAATGAATGTAGAACTATATCCTATGATTAAGGGACTTATAATTCAATTCAACAACTACTTTTTAAACATAATGTTCAACATTGTGCTAAATATAAACAATTATTCTTAAAGCAATCATTACCTTTAAGTTACATTGTGTGTCTCTGGTCTTAAATGTCATTAAATCTTCACAACTACCCAAGGAGGAATACATGTCCATCCCCTACTGGCAGATAAATATGATGAAATTATAAAACAGTTCAGTGGTAATGGTAAATTTGAATCCAACCCCAAAGCTTGCAAATTAAAAATTGAATCACATTTTCTTTCTACTGGTATAGTCACAGGAGTGTACAATCTATTTGTGATCTGATGTCGAAATTTTTTTTAATTATAAATTTTAAAAGGCATTTATACAATTTAGAAGTCAACACTGGGCCAAGAACTGAAAACTGCTTACAATGTGTAGATCACATTTCAAGTACTGAAAGAAACCAGAACTCTCAGGACAAATGGCACATTGAAGAACTGAGGCAAAGGATGATTAAGATGAATCTGGAATATCTTTTTGTACCAGAAAACAAAGAAGGGATTTTTTAAAATCATGGGATTATTCACAGGAACACAAGGGTCAGCTTGAAGAGGTATCCATTGACAAACATTCAAACAATTCTTGAATTCCTGCTGACATTTGTAATTTTTAAATTTTACTTATTGTACAGATTAATGGAATTTACTGTGATATTTCCATATGTGAATAATTTGTGAGTTGATCATGACCATCCACCTTTCTTCGGACACCTCACTCACCCTTCACACACACACTTCTTGGTAATGCTCTTCTTTTAAGTGTTTTTTGTTTTGTTCTGTTTTTTTAGTTTCCATATGAGAGAAATATGCAACATGTGTCTTTCCATGTCTAGCTTATTTTGCTTACCACGATGTCTTTCAGTTACATCTATTTTCCAGAAAAGGACAGGATTTCATGTTTCTTTATGGCTGAATAATACTTGTGTTGTATGTGTGTGTGGCATTTTCTTTCTCCATTCATATGCTGTTGATAGACACCTAGGTTACTGCACATCTTAGCTATCATGAGTAATGGCTCAGTAAACAAAATGGCATGAAGGTATTTCTTCAGTATGTTGACTTCATTTACTTGGATATACCACCAGGAGTGAGATTGTTGGATTATGTGATAATTCTATTTTCAGCTTTTCTAGGAACCTCCATATTGTCTTCCACAGTGATTGTTAATTTACATTCTTACCAACAATGTAAAGGCTTTTTTTTCTCCACACCCTGGCCAGTACTTGTTATAACTGGCTTTTAGAATAGTCATTTCTTACTAGGGTAAAATGATAATCTCATAATTTTGATATGCCTTTTTCTGATGGTTAATAATATAGAGCACTTTTGCATATTTATTATCTATTTTTATTTATTCTTTTGAGAGGTGCCTATTTAGATAATTTTTCCCATTTTAAATTTTATTACCTAAATGGAAGTAACTTGAGACTGTACTCATAAGTGAAATAATTCAGACTCACATTTGTAAGTATTGTATAGTTTCTCTAGTATAAAAAATAATAATAAAAAACTGAAAGAGTAGTAAGATCCAAAATGTACAACATATATTATAATAATGAAAGGGAAAGAAAGTGCTCAAAAGGAAAGAACAACTTGCAGGTATACACATATAACTGTATGCATGTTTAAGTGTGCAAGATAGATAACCATACTAATTCTGTTAATTCATCAAAAGGAATGGTTTGTACTGTCATTGTTTGTTCATTTTTTATGCTTTGATCTTGTAACTTAAACAACTACTTCTAAGATAACAATATGTAATATATTAACTAGTGTTGATTTCTTACAGTTACTTTTGAAATTATTATTTCTACCCTTTTTTCCATTTTGCTTTTTAAAAATAAAAAATGGCATCTACAAAAACATAACTTTTATTACCTGTCAAGTTTTTTTGAGTTCTTTATATATTCTAAATAATAACCCTGTGTCAGATGAAAAGCTAGTAAATAATTTCTCCTACATTTGTGTGTATATAAATGAGAGAGAAGGAAACGCTTTTCCTCATGGAAGAACACCAATTAATTAATGCAAAGGTTATATATATATATATATATATATATATATATATACACACACACATATACATACATACATACATATACATATATATAGTCTTTTTGAGACAGGGTCTCACTATGCAGTTCAAGCTAGCCTTGGGCTCACTTTGTAGCCCAGGGTGGTCTCCAATTTGCAAATGATTTTCCTGCCTCAGCCTCCCAAGTGCTGGGATTACAGGAGTGCCCCACGCACGATTTTCAAAGGTAATATTAAGAGTTAGAAAATACACCACTTGGCAAATATAGTAATAACAGATTTAAGCAAGAATCAGTAATATATTATACTTTGTGGGTGAAAGTTTGATAAGGAACAGGTATCTCCATCATCTCAAATTATCCACACAATTCTTAATACAAGGGAGAAAAAAGTAACCTCACAGTGGAAAAACCTACTAGATAACATGTAAGCCAGATGATCAAAGTGCACATCAACAGAAATGGAATGAAAAGGCATGATCATATACTTCATAATACGATACACCGGGAAAGAAACATCACTAATGTGGTATTCTTGCAAAAATATTGTTAACCTGAATATAAGAAAACACAAGAAACACAAGAAAACATCAAACAAATTCAAATTGCCAGATATCCTTCAAAATATTTGCCTGAATTCTTTAAAAAAATGTCAGTTTCAAAAGACAAAAGCAAACAGATAATTTCAGATAAAAAGATATGGAGAGACAAGATAATAAATGCAACATGTGATCCTGTAGTGGACTGTTACTCAGATAAAATTTATTTATTTTATATATCATAAAGCCTATTGCAGGGGAATCAGTGTAATATGAATGAGATTTTTAGTTAAATAGTATTATATAATGTTAATTTCTCCAGTTGTTATTTTTCATATTATTCTTAGGAAATACATATATATTTTACGGTACAGAGTTATTATATCTCCGACTTAGTCTAAAATGGTTCAGAAAAACAATATGTACACTTAAACACATGGACATTGTCTATCTCTCTCTCTCTCTCTCTCTCTCTCTATATATATATATATATATATATATTTGGATATCTGATAAGAGGTTTACAAGGATTGCTTGTGATATTCTTTTTTTCTTTTCTGAGTAAAAATTTATCAATAAATTGTGTTACAATGCCTCAGAATAAGCTTACACTCTGTAAGAAAAGAAGCAATCAGGACTGCACGTGCTCCAGCAGCGGGCAGAATCCAAATGTACACTGGGCAAACTTGGCACTCTGCGCCCAGGCAGTAAGACCACGCCCTTCGTCTGACAACATCACAAAGCATGCAAGAGGGACCAGAGGGCCTAATTGGACTGCACTGGACAAGCCCCCGACAGCTAGCAGGCCCAGGAGCCCACCCTAGGCCCTGACTGCATGCGCTCCAGTGGCGGGCGGAATCCCAATGTGCACCAGGCAAACTTGGAACTCTGCGTCCAGGCAGTAAGACCACACCCTGCGTCTGAAACTACCCTAAGCCGTGCGAGAGGGATCAGTGGGCCTAACTGGACTGTGCTCTGCGAACCCCAAGCAGCCAGCTGGCCGGGAACCCACGCTGGGCCCTGACTGCACGCACCCAGGCAGCGGCTGCGGCAGTGGCAGTAGCAGCAGTGGCGGTGGAATCCCAGCATGCACTGGGCAAACTTGGACCTCTGTGCCCAGACGAACCTTGGACTACAGCAGACTATCTGTGCTAGCTTGAAAGGAGATTAAGTGACTGCCTCACTGTAACAAGATCTAAGCTGGCTCCAGTCAGTGTGGTGAGTACGCCCCTAACATAGAGGTGTACAGTAGCTAAACAGGGCCAGTAGTAAAGCTCCCTCCAACTAACTGTAAGACCTTGGTAAGGCTGACAAGAGTGAGGTGACCCCTTCCTACACACTGAAAACATCAGGCAGAGTGAGGAGTGTGTCGAAAAGGACTTCCCAAACTTAAAGAAAATCAAAAGGGCTTATGAGACACACAGGCACACAATAGGGAAACAGTAGGGCCTCAGCCGACACAAACACTATAGACAGGGAGATTTGATGACCTGGAAAAACCTGAAAGTAAAGTACTAGCAGGAACTAAAAGTTGACCTACATCAATACTACTAGGCTTGTCAGCCCAGGAAGAATACAGGACTCACCCAACAGGCTCTGCAGCAGGGAGTCAAGTGACTGGCCCACTTATTCATGTTGGGACCCAGCAACTGGACAAACATCAACCTTACAGTAAGACACCAAGATACACACTACCAACAGTTCACACTAGTGGGTCTGAAGGACCAAACACGAACTCAAAAGAGGAAAATGGCAAAACAAAAAAGCAGAATGCAATCTCAAACATCAAGTCCACCAGGTGCAAGTACAAGAGATATTGAAATAGAGCATTCCAAAGGTAACACACAGGAAATCTCTCAAAAGATAGCGAATGAAATAAAAAAACAAGTCCACGAGGCCATAGAGGAAATCAAATTAGAAGTACTCTCTCATGTAAAGATAGAAGTAACAACCTTAGTAAAGGAATTGCCGAGCACAGCTAAAGAAGAAATAGAGAAAAAAGTACAGGAACACGGGAAACTGATTGAAACCTTGAATGAACAATATAGAAAACAAGCAGAATTCATGAAATAAACTGAAAGAGACATCCACAAAACAAAAAATTCGATTCAAAGCATGCAAAACCGTTTAAATGAAGTTGAGAATTGGATTTCGGACCTTGAGGACAGGATTGCAATTAGTGATCATGAAAGGATAGAACTTTTAAAAATAACAAAGCAGAATGAAATGACAATGCAGAAGCTTCAAGATGATGCCAAGAGCAACAATATAAGATTAATAGGCATTAGTGAAGATGTTGGAGTCAATACAAATGTCATATGTAAAATATTCACAGAAATAATAGGAGAAAATTTCCCAAACATTGTGAAAAAATCTGATGTGCAGATAAGTGAGGCATACAGAATGCCAAACAGTTACAACCAACATAAACCTACACTCAGACACATAATAATTAAGATCTCAGACATACAACATAAAAACAGAATACTAAAAGCTGTTAAGAGAAAAAATACAAGTCACCTATCAAGGAAAGCCCATTAGAATCACAGCAGACTTTTCAGCACAAACCCTCAAGTCAAGACGTGATTGGAATGAGATATTTCAAGCCCTGAAAGAAAACAACTTTCAACCCAGACTGATGTACCCAGCAAAACTTTCATTCAAATTTAATGGAGAAACAAGATACTTCCATGACAAAGAACAACTGAAGAAATTTACGTTTACCAAACCAACCCTAGAAAGATGGTTGAAATACACTAGACAGAGATAAAAATGACCACAATCCCCAGAACAACAGAAAGAAACCACCAAGTAGGACAAGCAATTAAATAAGGGGGAAAAGCAGAAAGCAAACTATTGGAACATAACATGGCAAAGTTGAGCCAGTACATATCAGTGATATCCATAAATGTAAATGGCCTCAATTCAATTATCACAAGAAATAGGTTGACAGAATGGATTAAGAAACATGAGCTCACAATATGCTGTATACAAGAAACACATCTGACCCAAAAGGAAACTCATAGATTAAAAGTCAAGGGATGGAAAACAGTATCCCATGCAACAGGAACCCAGAAAAAAGTAGCAGTAAGTATTCTATTTGCAGACAATGTGAACTTCAAACCTAAAATGATTGAAAGAGACAAAGAAGGTCACTACATACTTGTAAGTGGAAAAATTCAAGAGGAAGAACTAACAATTATAAATATATATGCACCAAACACAGGAGCACCCAACTATATAAGACAGATACTAATGGACATGAAAAACCAAATACACAAGAACACAAGTATTACAGGGGACCTTAACAGCCCATTGTCACAAAGAGATAGATCAACTAGACAAAAAGTCAGCAAAGAAGTAATAGAACTGAATCATACCTTCAAGCAACTGGACTTAGTAGATGTTTACAGGGTGTTCCACCCAACCACAACAGAATCCACATTCTTCTCAGCTGCACACGGGACATTCTCCAAAACAGACCATATATTATCCCATAAAACATTCTTAAGTAAATGCAAATGCAAAGTAATTGAAATTATCCCACGCATACTATCTGACCATAGTGCACTGAAATTGGAAATTAATGGCAAAAGAAATTGCAAAACCTGCATGCATACATGGAACTAAAACAACAACCTTTTGAACAACCAGTGGGCTAGAGATGAAATTAAGAAAGAAATAAAGCAATACCTACAATTTAATGAAAATGCAGAAACAACCTATTGTAATCTGTGGGATGCAATGAAAGCGGATTTAAGAGGGAAATATATAGCAATAAATAGTCATATCAAGAAAATAAAACAAGCACAAATAAACAACCTTATGCTTCATCTCAAGCTTCTAGAAAAGGAAGAGCAAGGTAAACCCAAAGCTCATAGAATTGAAGAAATAGTAAAGATTAGAGCAGAAATCAATGCAATCGAAACTAAAAAAAAAAATACAAAGAATTAATGAATCAAAAAGCTGGTTTTTTGAGAGAATAAACAAAATTGACAAATTTTCTAACTAATCTTATAAACCTCTAGCTAATCTTATAAAGCAAAAGAAAGAAAAAGCCCAAATTCATGCAATAAGGACTGAAAAGGGGGAAATTACTACATATCCCTTGGAAATTCAAAAGATCATGAACACCTACTTTAAGAATCTATAGTCACATAGAGAGGAAAACACAGAGGAAATGGACAGATTTCTAGAAACATATGAACTACCAAAACTCAACCAAGAAGATATAGCAATTTTGAATAATCCAATGTCAGCTATTGAAATTGAAAACATAATAAAAAAACTTACCAACAAAGAAAAGCCCAGGTCCTGATATATTCACGGCTGAATTCTACAGGAAATTTAGAGAAGATTTGATGCCAATTCTGCTTAAACTCTTCAGTGAAATTGAAAAGAAGAAGTCCTCCCTAAATCAATCCTGGAGGCAAGCATAACTCTCATACAAAAACCAGAGAAAGACCCAACCAAAAAGGAGAACTATAGGCCAATCTCACTAATGAACATAGATGCAAAATTCTCAATAAAATACTGGCAAATAGAATGCAGCAAATCATCAAGAAGATTATACATCGTGACCAAGTGGGGTTCATTCCAGGAATGCAGGGATGGTTTAACATACAGAAATCAATAAATGTGATACACCATATCAACAGAGCCAAAACAAAAATCATATGGTCATCTCAATAGATGCAGAAAAAGCTTTTGATAAAGTCCAACACATGTTCATGATAAAAGCCCTTCAGAAACTCGGAATACATGGTGTCTACCTCAACCTTATAAGGCCATCTATGACAAATCAAATGCCAATATTATACTAAATGGACAAAAACTAAAAGCTTTCACTTTAAAATCAGGAACAAGACAACAATATCCACTATCACCACTCCTTTTCAATACAGTTCTGGAAAAACTAGCCAGGGCAATCAGACAAGAGAGAGAAATAAAAGGAATGAAAACAGGAAAAGAAGAAGTTAAATTATCATTATTTGCAGATGACATGATCCTCTACATAGAAGATCCCAAAAATTCCATTAAAAGACTACCAAAGGTAATAAACAAATTCAGCAGTGTAGCTGGATACAAAGTCAACACTGAAAAATCAATAGCATTCCTGTACACAAACAAGAAACTCACTGAGAGAGAAATTATGGAAATATCGCCCTTCACAATAACATCTAAAAAAATGAAATACTTAGGAATCAACCTAACTAAGAATATAAAAGACCTATATGCTGAAAATTATACTACTCTAAAAAAGAAGATTGAAGAGGATATTAGAAAATGGAAGGATATTCCTTGCTCTCGGCTAGGAAGAACTAACACTGTGAAAATGGCCATACTCCCAAAACTGTTACACAGATTTAATGCAATCCCAATCAAAATACCATCGACATACCTTACAGATCTAGAGAAAACATTCCTAAAATTTATTTGGAAACAGAAGAAACCTAGAATAGCAAAGGCAATTCTGGGCAATAAAGACAAGGCAGGAGGCATCTCAGTTCCTGACTTGAAACTGTACTACCAAGCCACAGTGAGAAAATCAGCATGGTACTGGCAAAGAAATAGACCTAAGGACCAATGGAACAGATTAGAAGATGCAAGTATAAGTACAAAGACACTCAGCCACCTGATATTTGACAAAGGGGCTAAACATGCTCATTGGAAGAAGGATAGCCTCTTTAATAAATGGTGTTAGAAAAATTGTCTCTCCACATGCAGAAGACTGAAACTAGATCCATGCCTATCACCATGCACGAAACTGAAGTCTAAGTGGATGAAAGACCTAAACATTAAAACAGAAACATTAAATCTACTGGAAGATAGGGTAGGTAGAATCTTGGACACATAGGGGTAGGCAGAGAATTCATGAACAAAACTGATGCATGGGAAATACTTCAGAGAATCAACAACTGGGGTCTCATATTACTGAAAAGTTTCTGTACTTCAAAAGAAATTACCAGCAGAGTGAAAAGAAAACCCACAGAATGGGAAATAATTTTAGCCAGCAAGCCCTCGGACAAAGGACTTATATGAAGAACATATAAAGAGTTGAAAAACATCAGGCCGCCCAAATTCAAAGACCCTCTCCAAAAAAGGGCATCTGAGATGAACACTCAGT
Source organism: Dolichotis patagonum (assembly GCA_004027295.1). Taxonomy (NCBI): domain Eukaryota; kingdom Metazoa; phylum Chordata; class Mammalia; order Rodentia; family Caviidae; genus Dolichotis; species Dolichotis patagonum. Next base: position 26,967 of record PVJX010002633.1, on the reverse strand, counting down.
TCTCAGATAAAGATATACAAATGGCAAATAAATACATGAAGAAATGTTCACCATCACTGGTCATTCGAGAAATGCAAATTAAAACAACACTGAGATTCCATCTCACTGCTGAAAGAATAGCTGCCATCAAGAAATCAACTGATAACAAATGTTGGCGAGGCTGCAGAGAAAAAGGAACACTGCTCCGCTGTTGGTGGGAGTGTAGACTGGTGCAACCACTATGGAAATCATTATGGAGAATTCTCAGAAGACTAGGACTGGAAGCTCCATTCAACCCAGCTATTCCCCTCCTGAGTTTTTTCCCAGAAAAACTGAAAAGGTCATATCACAGTATGTGATATGACATATATGTGCACCCATGTTCATAGCATCACAATTTGTAATAGCTAAATCTTGGAAACAACCAAGATGCCCATCAACCACAGAGTGGATGAAAAAGATGTGGTATTTTTATACAATGGAATATTACTCAGCTATGAAGGACGATCTTGAGGCCTTCATAGGTAAATGGAGACAACTTGGAACTATCCTCATTAGTGAAATAAATAAGAATCATATTTATAAATATCACATTGTATCTCTAGTGTAAAAAGTAATAAGAAATGTAGGAGTAATAAAACCCAAAATGTGTAATCGCTGCTGTAAAAAAGAGAGGAAAAGAAAGTGCTCTAAAGGATATAATTGCATATATGTTTAAGTGTGTAAGCTGAATGACCGTATTACTGTTTTTGTTAGATCATGGAGCAGAACTATTAACAGTCTCATTGTTTGAATGTGTACTTTGTATGTTTTAACTTTTTAACATGAACAACTATTTCCAAGATGACAGTATGTAAGTTATCAAGTAATGATTTCTTAATATTTTTTGTTTTTTTCTTTTTTTTCCTTGGAATTTTGTATTGTTGCTACCTTTTTTTCTATTTTGTTTTGTTTTTAAATAAAATTTAAAAAAAAGAAAAGAAGCAATCAGAAAAGCTGAACTACAAGGCAATTTCCACAAAAATTTAGTCTAACTAAATATTCTTTTAATTTCCAGTACACATAGAAAATATAATAATTTGTAATATTATCATTTTAAAAAAACCCTGTATGTTAGAGATACACACTGAAATATTTACAGATATGCTATCTAAGACTGACTTTAAAATAATCTAGTAAAGAGGTAAGGGTGTGAGGTCACAGATGGAAAAAGAATATGAATATGAAAGTGAATTATTCTAGTCACTATTTTTGTTTATGGCATCCATAACAAAAAACTATTTATTTATCCAATGCTAGGGATTGAACTCAAGGCCTTTGCAATGAGTTACACATCAGTCCTTTATTTATTTATTTTTAAATTTTGAGATAAAGTGTCTCTAAGTCACTTAGTGGCTGAGGTTGGTTTTGAACTTACGGTTTTCCGGCCTCAGCCTCTTAGACTGCCAGGATTATAGACATAGGCCACCATGCATGCTTAGCATGAGAAAAAAATTTTTTTAAACAATCAATCCCATAGTAGAAATGTAACAGTCAAACCTTACTACCACTTTTGCCATTTACACTGTATTTCCTTTCAACCCATGCTTTAGTGATAATCATTTTATTAGTTGCTTATTTATCCTTCTGGTTTCTTTATAAAAAATACAAGGAAGTACAAACACATATTCTTATTTCTACTCTCTTCTTATAAAAAGTAAAAAACAATATACATTGCTGCCATGGTGCAAATAAGTGTTCCATAAAGTCTACAGTTCAAAGCATTTGTTGCTGGCCTATAGGACACCAGGAGGTGGTGGAAACTTTAAGAGGTGAGGCCTAGGTAAAAGTCTTGCAGTCATGTGGGCATGCACTCTTTACGGGGATACTGTGATTCTGGTTCCTCCTCCTTTTTTCTTTCCTTCCTGTCTGCCAGGAGGTGATCCTCTTCTTCTGCCACACTTTTACCATTATGTATCACCCTACCACAGGCCCAAAAGTGACAGAGTCAAATGGTCATGGCCTGAAACTTCTAAACTGTGAGTTAAAATAAACTTTTTCTTCTTATAAACTGATTAACTTCATATATTTATTACAGCAATGGACAGCTGACTAACACAGTTGCTCTATACTTTGTTTCCCTGCCCGTTCACCCAGTTTCATATAGTCTGAGTTCCTTTTATACCAGTTTATAGAGATTCCTTTTTTTAATGTGTACTGCATGTTCTGTGTTTTATTAAACCAGACCTTATAACTAGATCCTTATTTCCAATCTTGTATTCTTCAACAGTGTTACAGTGAGTGAATGTGTACATTTCTGTCACTTGTACTTGAGCAAGTTCACTTATAGGACAACTTAGCAGGAAAGGGAATTCCTGGGACTAGGGTATGTCCAGTAGATTTTACCAGGTTCTTCTTCCTTCTACTACTGATACATTTGGCTTTCTTTCTCCATAGCCTTGCACACAGAATGAATCATTAAACTTTTGCATTTCTATCCATATAATAGGTGAAAAATTATGTCTCAGTATTTTTACTTTGCTTTTTTCTTGTTATGGGTAATATAGCTGCTATTTCTGTTATCTCATGTCACAGGAGGAAGAATCTCTCAGTTTCCTCCTATTACATGTAGAAAATTCTTCAAGTATCCTCTTTTCTCATTTCTTAAATATCCACTTACAGCTACTACATTGAAAGATTTCTTATTTTTGGACTAGATATTAAATCAAAATAATAATGTTGTAAAAAACAGAACATGAAGTGTCTTTCATATTCTGTACCTGAATACCATCCACACCCAGAGAGCCACTACTTTCAGTTTCCTCTTATATATCCCATTGGTCACTCTTTATAGGTATAAATATATATTTATATACTCCAGTCTATAAGTACATTGAAATGGCAACAACTTATTTAATTTAGAAAATACTAGCAGTTAAAACAACTGAACTCTAAAATCTCAGTAGTTTACTGTAAGGACAGCTTAATTTGCACTCACATGGCACTCCACTGTTTGATGGGCAGAGTTCTATCTGACTTGAGAGGTTCAAGTTCTGCCATTTCTTAGGACTTCAGAGTCTTCACTTTAGCAGCAAATGGAGGAAAAAAGAGAGAAAGAAGAAGTCACAGTTATCTCCTAATCACCTTGCCCAGAGGTCATCAGATCACTCTGTACATATTCCACAAAAAGTAACAATCTTTTTAGATTCAAGGGAGGCTGGGAAATTTATCCCCTGGCTTATCATTTTCTCAATTTTATGAAAGGATAACATAAATCTTTGAAGAATAGCTATATGGCCTTTTTAAAAAAATTTTTTTTGTACCAGGTATCGAACTCATAACCTCATGCTTGCCAGGTAAGTGCTTGCACCGCTGAACTATATCCCCAGGCCTAAAATGGTCCTTCTTCACATTGCTTTATTCCATGTTGTTTTTCTGTTAGCTTATTTTACCTCAGAGATGTTTCTAATAGTTTATACAAAGCTAATTCATGATAAAACCTTTTAACAACTGCATACTATAGGCATGTCTGCCTGAACTAAGAAATCATGGCTTTCATCTGAACACAACTTCCACAGACACAGAAATTTCTGCTAGGGCAATTCTGTAAACTTCAGTTTGCACAAAATTAGGCAGCTGGGGAAAATACTGACTGAAAACAACCCTGAAAAAAGAAGCTTTCAGACTTGGAAATGACACCAGCTTCCCTTCACCTGGTGCTCTTGGCACTGAGTACAAATCCTATAGCTGATTGGTAGCAGCTTTCATCTCTTCTTGAAGCCTAAAAGCGGATTTTCCTCACCCCTTTTCTCCCACTAATTTGCCCTCCTCTTTTTTGCATGCAGTTGAAGACTTAACAGAGTTGGAGAGTTTTCTCTCAAGCCAATCTGCCTTGTATGCAGCAGGCTGGAAGGGTAGAGGTACTTTAAAACAAAACAAAATTAGAAAAATCTTTCAAGCTCTCAACCAGTGATTGATATGAACTGATATAGAACTGACCTATTCTTAAGTAGAATAACTTTTAAGCCTCAGTTTTCCATTGTCCCCCAAGAATGTATGGACAGGAACCCTTAACTTGGTATTTTACCCTTTACTGGCTACTAGATGCCTATTTCTCATTCTTCTGGTAGAATTTCTTGGGGTTGATTCCTCTCAAAATGACTTGAAGTAGAATCTTCTCTTGGGGATCGCTTCTCAGCTTGCAGTTTGTAGGCCCACACCAGTGAGGAATAGGTGGAGGGTCCCAGGCAGTACTCAAGTTGTAGTCATTTTTAGTGGAATAAAGGGAACAGTATAAAAAGCAGTTGTAATTACTGTTTCTTGAAGCAAAACATTAACATTGGAAAAACTCACACATTGGAATCTCCATGACTTCTTCATTATAATGACTTCTCTACTTAGAAATTATGTATAAAATTGTATCACACTTCTTTAAATAGCCTTTTTCTGTTAGACATTTATCTCATTTCCACTTGATATTTATAGGTATGTTGCCTGGACTCCTCTTGTACACAGACCTTTTCAGATATGGATATGTCTATCATTGGGATAAATTCCTAAAAGCAAAGTTAGTTACTGGGTCAGAGAGCACGTGCATAGATTTCTGATTCAGTAGTTTAAATCACTACTAACAAATCATATTCTTGAAGTGTTATCCACTTTGACTCCCACTTAGCAATGTATGAGAATGTCTCCCTTACCACTGATAACACTGCCAAAATCTTCCCTTGTGCCCATCAGGTGAGTGAAAAATGGTATGCTTTTTAATGCTCTTCTGAGACCAACTAAGTATCTTCAGGATTTTAAGGTTCACTATATTCTTCATTTGTCTGTTTATATTTACTAGATTGTTGGTATATCTCTTACTGGTTTTTAGGAGTTCCTTATATATATTAGTTTTTTTAATCTGGAATATAGGACTGTAAATACATTTCTACAGTTTATAGTTAGCTTTTTTAGCATGCTTATGGTGTTTTTTTAACCATGGAATTTTTTTTTATATAGTCAATTTTTTTCACTATGACTTTTGATGTTTGTGTCCTTAGGAAAAAAGTTCCACCTCTGTAATAACAATAATTATATATATATATATATATATATATATATATAATATTATATATAATAATTTTTAAAATCCTGGTAGAAATATATATATACCAGGATTTTAAAACATTTTTATTTTAAAGAGGTTAAAACCAAGGAAAATAAAACAATAAAACCAATGAAAATAAACCAGTATAAATGACACAGGACTTCAAAACCATACAAAATCATCAATAGTGACCATAATGCCAAGATACCTTTATACATAGTAAAACTTGAACAAAGCAGAATAGAAAAGAAACAATAAAAACAAAATAATGAATGCAATAAAGGACTTCAAAATAAGCCAATACAAAATGGCTATCATAATGTCTTACTGTCTTTTAAATAGCTGCTCATGCCATCAAATTTAACATAATCAAACAAAGCAAAAGAGAATAAAACCCAACCCTACAAAACAATGAAAATGATATGGTTTCCAGGCTAGGATCGCTTTCTGGTGAGGCCTGGTTCTCTCCCTCCACAGTCTGCGAATGGCCTCTACCAGGATTTACTTTAGTATTTTTGTTTTTATTTTTAAGAGTAAATCTTTTTCCATTTGAAACTTTTGTTGCAAGGTATAAGAATCCAACATTTCTGTGTACAGAGGGCTAGCCAAGTATCATATGATCACTTTGTTTTCTCTCACAGTCATGTAATCTTTATTATACTTGAGATTTCCGTGTGTTTTTGAGTCTACTTTTATATTTTCTATTCAATGAATTTGTCTATTCACATATTCTTACCACACTATTTAAATCAACATGACTTTATTCTACTTAATATCAGCATGAGACCAGTCCTGGCTTAGCATGCTACCTTTTAAGAATCTGGTTAGTCTTACCTATTTACTGCTTTATATAAACAACAGAGTAGCTTGAGCAAATTTACTTAGAAAAATATCTCTATATGTATCTCCTGCTATCTTCTTTACTCATTGTTACAATTTAATGAGTTTTACTTCCTTCACACCATAACTTTAATTCCTTGAAAGATTGATTCTATTCTAATTAAATAGAAAACTAATCAAGAATATCTTAATTTCTAAATAGTTTCTTAGATCTCTCTTGCCTTTTTGAAGTTTCACACTGTTATCTATCTGCTCCTCCTGAAATTCTCTCCTTTGCTTGCTTCCATGTCTGCTTCATTTAGGTACTCTGCATTCTTCTCTCATCACTTTTCCCCTAACTCTTACTTCTCATAAAAAGTAACTCGAAAACACTCCGGGTCAAAATAGTTGTCTTATGCAGATCAATAGAACAAAAGATGCAGAAACAACCCTAAACACCTTCAACCACCTGATCTTTGACAAAACAACCAAAAAGATACACTGGAAGAAAGATAGCCTTTTTAGCAAATGGTGCTGGGAAAAGTGGCTATCCACATGCAGAAGGCTGAAGCTAGATTCATATCCCTCACCAAGTACTAAAATAAAATCACAATGAATCAAAGATTTAAATATTAAGAGAGAAACAACCTACTGAAAGATAAAATAAGTAAAACTCTTAAAATCACAGATGTAGGCAAGGACTTTCTGAACAGAACTCCAGTTGCATAAGAAGTAACAGTAAACCTTAATAATTGGGATTATGTAAAACCTAAAAACTTCTGCATAGTAAAGGAAACATTCAACAGAGTGAAGAGACAACTTACAGAATGAGAAAGAATATTGCCAGTTACACCTTGAACAGAGGACTAATACATAGAAAACATAAAGAACTCAAGAAAAAATAAATAAAAGATCCAATCAAAAAATGGGCAACTAAAAAGAAACATTTAACTTGAAAGGAAATTTATAGACTGAAAATCAAACGAGAGAAAACAATTGTTCCATGCAACAGGAGATCAGAAAAAAAGCAAGGGTAACTTGCCCATCAACCACAGAATGGATAAGAAAGATATGGTATTTTCATACCATGGAAAGCTACCCAACTATAAAGTAGAATAATCTTGATGCTCTTGTAGGTAAATGGATGCAACTAGAGATCATGTTCATGGGTGAAATAGTTTGAACTTGTACGGGTGAACCCTAGCATAAAAAACAGAAGGAGTTAGAGGGATCAAAAAAGCACAATGTATATTATAAAACTGATAGGAGAGGAAACACCTGGGAGGAGAAGGTAGTGACACTTAATTTCTTACTGTCTTGGCTTAAACTCTTGTATTGTTTTCACAGTTTTGTTAGGCTTGCTTTTGTTCTGTCTTGTTTCATTAGATTTTACTGTGTCTGATGGTATGGGCAGCTATTTTGAACATAATGGGATATATTATGGTAGTCATGGTTGGCTTCCTATTATCTTGTTTTGAAGCCCTATAATGTTTTCACTTGTTTGTTTAATCGGTTTTATTCTGTTGTGTTTTGTTTGATTTTATTATGTGTGATAGTATGGACAACTGTTTTGAAGAAAATGAGACATTATAGAAACCATTGCTCATTTCCTATTATCTGGTGTTGAAGTCTTGTAATGCTTTCATTCTTTTAATTGGTTTTATACTATTTTGTTTTGTTTGATATTGTTGTGTGTGAAGATATGGACAACTATTTTGAAGAAAACAAGAGACATTATAGTAGCCACTGTTGATTTCCTGTTGTCTTGTTTTGAAGTCCTGTGTTGCTTGCATTGTTCTATTCTGATTTGCTTTGTTCTGTTTTGTTTTGTTTTATTCTCTTTAAAATAAAAAAAGATGCCGGGGATTTAGCTTAGTGGCTTAAGCGCCTGCCTGACAAGAGCAAGGTCATGAGTTCAATCCCCAGTACCAAAAATAAATAAATAAAGATTTAAAAAATAGGCAACTGAAATGAATAGACACTTAACGCAATAAAAATGGCTAGTAAATACATGAAAAACTGTTCAGTTTCATTAGTCATTAAATGGAAATTAAAACAACACTGAGATTTTATCTTACTACAGAAAGAGTCCCAATGATCAAGAAATTAAATAATACTTGCTGGTTAAGCTGTGGTGAAAAAGGAACCCTCCAACCTTGCCAGTAGAATTGTAAACTAGTACAACCATTATGGAAATCAGTATGATGATGTCTCAAAAAACTGAAAATATAAATTTCATTTGACTCAGCTATTTTTTCCTTATAGATATCTTCTCAAGTGTTCAAGATAGCAGTATACAGTGTATACCCATACCAATGTTTATAGCACCACAATTCATAGTAACTGAATCTTAGAAACAGCCTATATGCCTATCAACAAATAAGTGCATAAAGAAAATATTTATGTATAATGGATACTACTCAGCTATAATAGGGATAAATTTGAGACATTTGTAGGAAAATGGATGCACATTGAAAACACAATGTTAAGTGACATACAAGCTCACATACTATATGGTTTCTCTCATATGAAAACCCCAAAAGGGCATATAAAATAAAGAGCAAAACAAAAGACTGATGAAAAGAAATAAGGAGATAGATATTTTGTGAATAAGAAGGGACCAAGAGATCGAGGGGCAAGTGGAGAAGGGAAAGGGGATGTAAAAAGATTTAAGATGTTCCAATTACTCGCAATAAATGTAGTCATTATGTGCAGCAAATATGAACTAAAAAACAAATAAAAATAAAAATAAGGAAGGGAGAAAAGGAATAAACAGAGTTATGAAGTTAAGTACATGTGCTTATTTGCTAAGATGCATGTAAACATCATGCATTACAAACATGCACTAATAAAAAAGTGATATACACACACACACACACACACACACACAATGTCAGCATAGAGATAGTTAAATTTGAGTCATTTGTAGGAAAATGGTTGCATCTTGAGACTATAATGCTAGCTGAAATAAATCAGACACAGAAGCATAAAAAAAACACAGCTACCTTTGAGACACTATTTAACACACACACACACACACACGCGCGCGTGCGCGCGCGCGCACACACACCCCAAATTACTTACATAAAATTTATGCTAAGGTCAATTGCCATTAAGTGTCTAGTCTAAGTGCCTATAAATTAAGCAGCATATGGTAGATAGGAAACAATGAATGAATGAGCATTACTTCTAAATTTCCAAATTCCTGCTAAAATTTTCTCCAGAAATACCTACCAATAAATTAACATATAAATATGTCAATACATTAACAAATAAAATACTTGTTCAGTAGGGGAAATAGTTCCACTGAATCCTAGGCTGGTCAAAGTATATATGGAACACTGAAGCTTATTCTGGGCACCACATCTCAGGCCATGAGGAGTTGAGAATGAAAAAGAAGGGAAACAAACAGAGCTATAATTCCAGCACTCAAGGAGGCTGAAGCAGGAGGATAGCAAGTTTAAGCCTCCCTAGGGCAACTTAGGGACATAGCAAGACTGTCTCAAAGAAAAAGAAAAAAGGGCTGAAATGCAGCTTAGTGCAAAGGCTTTGCTGGATTCAACCCCTAATACTGATTACAAAATGAAAAAGGGAAGTAAAGGAGGGAGGGAGGGAAGAAGGAAGGAAGGGAGGAAGGAAGGGAGGAAGGGAAAAAGGGAGGGAGTGAAGGAGGAATAGAGGGGAGGAAAGAGGGAAGGAGGGAGGGAGGAAACAAGATGGCAAATGGTACAAAACCCAGATTATATAAGAAGATACTGAAATAAAAATCAGAAAATACAACTACAAAAAGACACATGTCTAAAAACATATAAAGAGCACAAGGTGGGTGGGGAGATGGCAAAAAGGCAGGAGGTTCTAGCACTGTTCAGTTGCTTCACAGAACACAAGTATACTCATGATGAAGTTATAGAGAAATGTTTCAAGAAGAATTTCATAACAATTAGAATTGTACCAATAATGAAATAATGAAAAGATTCTTAATGTAGTGAGTTCCCTCTGAGTAACATCTCTAAACTTTGATTTTCCGATCTATAGAACATAAATTACTAAGCACCTACCTTTGACCGTTTATGAATATTAAAAAGGGAAAGTATGTTGTGTACTCCACATTGTAAATGGTACTTAACATATGTTCCAATATTAAGTCTCTTAAAAGTAAATGACAATCTTTGAGAATGACAGAATTTCATCTTTGAAACAGAAGCAAATTCTTTCCAATTTTTTATGGTATATACTTGAGTGCATTGTACTTTAAGCTGGCCGTGCTATTGCTGTCTTCTTATATGATCTAACATCTCAGTCCTTTTACTTGCTGGATTTTCATTATTCTCCAACTCCATTCAGTTACCACATCTCCCATTCCAATCACCTGGCTCTTCTTTCATACTCTTAAACCTTTCTCTCGGCATCTATGTCATTATCATAATTAAATTTGCCTATGGTCTAAGCCTAACCTGCAGCAATACCCTCTGAATATGTCTCCCAGCCTTTCATCCATCTTATCTATTCTATTTTATCAAATCAAATTTCCCAGTCTATTACTTCCCTTCTCAAAAATGGATTACTTTTCACTGTTGACAGAACGAGGCACAAAAATCTACAGGAAAAATTCTCCATAATGTAATTCTTCTCTAATTCCCTATTTTTGTTTTCACTACCCTCTATCACACAAATGTATTGATTTCAGTGTGCTATACTTTAGGAATACACATGCATCCCCTGATATTACTAAGTATTCCCCTCCCTGTGTTTATATCCACACTCCAACGTGTTGCACCAGTAGCATCACTTTCTAGGCCTTCATCATTACAGAAGGAAGAGATCCTAATTCACTCTGAACATACCATCTAAATCCCTCCCTCAGATTTTTCTCCTGTTTTTGGTAGTCATGTGTGGTATATGATACTGGCAAACAGGACTTTATACAATGCTGAAAATATTCTCCTACACAACGATGAAAGTATTCTCCTATACCATCTAAAATAACAACCACAAGCCACTAGTGGCTACTGAGTATCTAAAATGGAGTTAGTGGTCAAATATGAGAAACGAGAAGGTCAGAAGCAATAAATTAGTTTTCTAATCTGTATAATATTTATTTTAAAAACTATGCTTCTGGTGTTTGAAAATATGTATTACCTCATTTTTTATCATTCTGTTTCTCAGGTAAGTAAACTGAGTCCAAGAAAGGTTAAATAACTTATATACACTTGTAGCTATTTTGGAATTAACAACATTAATGCATGTCCACAAAATATTATAGTGGGAATATGAAAAGGTGCTTTGTATTAGTCAGTTTTCCCGTTCTTGGGATGTAATATCTCATAGATAAAAGTAAAGGAGGAAAGGTTGAATTTAGCTCATGGTTTCAGGACATTCAGTCCACAGTTGGCAGGCTCTGAGGCAAAAATATTATATGGATGAACCTCAAAAACTTTAAGTGGAAGAAGTCATTTACTAAAGACCACTTAGTACAATATATAAATTTATTATATGAAATATTTAGAATAAACAAATTCATATACATAGAAAACGGATCTGAGGTTTCCTAGGGTTCAAAGGGCTGGGAGAAAATGAGCAGTGACTGTTGTTGGGTATACAGTTTTATTTTCTGGTGTCATAAAAACTGACCGTGGTGATGTCTGAAATTGTGAAAATAATGGGAACCTGAATTGAACATTTTAAATGAGTGAGCTGTATGATATACAAATTATACCTCAGTAATGTTGCTTTTAAAAACAAAATCATGATTTTATGTTCCTAAGAATTAAATAAGATTATGAAATTCTCAAATATAGTTTTGTTATTAAAAGATATAATTTTGACAAAAATATTTATAATGTATTTAAGGTAAAGCAGAATACAATTGTGGCCTTCAAAATTGTTTTTTCAGTGGTAGACAAAAGAAATCTGTCTTGGAAACCAACAAAGCAAAAATAATGTAGGGCTTCCCTAGTTGAAGCAGAGTACAAGACCACTCATAGCCCTGCCCTTCCTGTGATATTTGGCATCTAAGAAACCTCTGCAGGGTTTGGGGAAAGATGGCTTGCAAGTTACAAGAAGCAACATAAATAATTGAATAAATACAAAGAAATAAAAACTGTGCAAGTTGAATTGTTTGCTAGCTGGCACACTACCTTGTAATAATAGCTCAAAATTCTTCTGTTAGCGAATATAGAAATGTTTCAATTCTATTTATGTAAGTTTGAATCCTACTTCTATAATTAGACTTAATGCATGTCATTTAAAAACATGAATTATTCTAAAGCCAAGATCTACCTCTATGTGGTGTTTTTTCTTACCTTCTTGGATTAGGAACATTTGTATCTTGTTTATAACAACAACAAAACAATGTTAAAGATACTCAAATTAAAAATAAAGTTGTTCCAATGCTGTGATAGTCAAAGAGTTGCTTTCCTGGTTAAATTTTACTCACGAAAAATGGAAGATGGCTGTTTGCCTGCCTGATCACCTTCATGAACCACCTGCTAGCACTATCCTCAGGAAGGCTTTGATTCTCTCTGCCTTAGCTGTGACTTTCCTAACAACAGAGCCATAATCACAATGATATACTAGAATGACTAATGATCGATCCAGAGTTAATCAGTGATGTGGAGGTAGCAAGAACTAAACTTGGACCCTTGTAGTACTAGGTTCAACCAGATACGGAGCTGACAGTGACTGTTGATGTATCTGAAGAATGTATACGCTTTCAAATTCTCCGCTGACTAGAGTAACCCACTCAAGCTTTGTGGAAGGAATTACTAAGGCCACAGCTGATTACACTAAAACTCAGACAAAGAATTTAGTAAGATTATGCAGATATTCATCCCACCGATGCACCAAGAGAAGGAATGGATCAACAGATCAACACAGCACCACCACAGGAAATAATGTGTCTATCTCAGTGCAGTTTAAAATAAAATTCTCTATTAGCTGTGACTTTATCATTCAGCTTTCTACTTTCTAATTCTCTAACATTTTGAACAAGCTTCCAACTCTACTAGAGGCAATTTCACACACACACAAAAAAAAAACCCTAGTAAAATATACAGGATGCACCCAGCTAGGGCAGAAAGAGCAAGACATTTCACTTGGACTAGGTGGAGTGAATTAGGTAGACATTAGAGGGGAGCATTTCCCACTTAATAGAAGCTTGATAAGATCATTTGCATTGAAAAAGTGAAGAGCAGCTTTCAACTCACATGTACTTAAATAGCCCCACACTCTCCTTGGAGGGCGGCTTATTAACAACTAAATATATTTATATCTTATTATTATATGTGACATATTATACTATACATAATTATACCAAAAATAGAACTGAACTATATATAATACATATGAATCAGTATCTATATCTTATTATATATGACATATTATACTATACATAATTATACCAAAAATAGAACTTAATTATATATAATATATAAAAATCAATACATATACTATCTATATACTATATATAAAAATCAATATATATATTTATGTATCTATATATGTATAGATATAGATATACATATACATATATACATGTATCTAGATATATATATATATGAAAGTGAAATAAAACTGTTTTTTACAAGTTTCTTTCTTCAGAGAGGACAAAAGAAATAATTTTGAAAACCCAGTAAAACAAAACGATCTTTTGACTTTCCTTGTTTCAATTTAATATGGCAAAAATCCTAGACTGATTATCTCTTTAAACTCAAATTAACAGTCTTTCTTTACACTTTAGGCATATAATCAAGATACATTTCCAACATACAACGGCACAAGATAAGCATGACCATTCCAAAAGGTACAAACAGGGGGATAAGAAGGACTGGGACCAAGACAAGTCCAAAATCCATTAAGGCAAATGTTAAGTACTATAGTTGCATGTCCAGCTTTTGAAGCATTCTGTGGCAAATTGTGAGCTCCAAAGGACTTGTGTGGTTCCACCCCTATGGCACTTTGGGTGGTTTTAGCTTCCACTGATTCTCTCTTGGGCTTGCTCTGCTCAATCTTTGCAGCTTTCTTTAGATGATCCACACTTCTGGATGTTTTAAACTTTTGGGTTCTCCACTGCACCTTTGGTTTCACGCTCACAGCTTCACACACTGCCCTCTCAAGAACATGCCACCTGGCCTCCCAGGCCTTCTGAAATTGGAGTGGAAGCCTTTTTAAGCTCAGAACCTTTGCATTCTGTATTCACTGAAAACCTGCACCATGTGAGTGATGCCAAGGTTTTCTGCTAGCTGGAGCAGTAGCTAGGCTTTCCTCTCTCTTTGCTGTAGGATTTGAGTGCCTGATCACTGGGCACTCTGAATCTGATTGTGAGGAACAGATTCTCTATGCTGCCGCCATTCTGGAACCTGGTGGAGCCTCCACTGCCATTTGTGGAACATGGTTGTCTGAGGCTTTCTCCTCCAAGTGAAGTCTTTCACTTTTGCAGTTTTGAGACTGCAAGGTGTGGGGACCTGCTGCTTCTTCCTCTGACCCACAGGTCATTTTGGGTGTCGGGTGTTTTGTCCCAGCATCAAGAGAAAAGTAACCAAGACAGACTTTGGTACCAGGATGAAACTTCCCAAGCCTGGGCTTTGCCAGCAGAATTTCTATCAGCCTTCTGATATCCTAAGCTCTTATCAGAATCTCCCATGCAGAGCACCCTATGCTATGCCTTCTCAGTAATGGAGAACTCAGCTCCCTAAGCTGTTCCAGTTCTATGCACCCTAAGCTGTTCCAGCTCTATACATTCAGAAGACATCTCCAAACCTTTCCAAACTCTTACCATAAGCCATTCCCAAAGGCTCTTGAACCACATAGTCAGGCACAGTCATAGCAATGACCCCACTCCTGGTACCAAAGTCTGTCTTGGTTACTTTTCTCTTGATGCTGGGACAAAACACCCGACACCCAAAATGAAGGAAGGAAAGGTTTATTTAGCTCACTGTTTGTGCAGGTCTCAGTCCATAATCAGCTGGCTCCAGGGCAGGGTGGCAAGGCACTGGGGCAACACTTCAAGGCAGCAGCCAGAGCAAAAGGGAGCAAGAGCAAGCTGATTCTCCTCCCTTATATTATACAGACTACCTCCCCCCTCAGTGGGTATAGCCCCTCATAAAAATCTCTGAGAGATCCTCTTGCACAGGATAAAGATATTTACAAAGTAAGAACCCTAGCTCCCTGCTGAATCTCTCAAACTTCTAAACTGCTCAAGTTGACATTATGTATCAACCATAACATATATATACATATATAAATTATATATGAGGTATGATTAAAAATACAGTACATTTATTTATTTTTGGGGTGATATTCTGTCATTTATCTTTATGGAAAAAAGGTAAAACAAAATTATATAACAAAATAATAGGAGAAAAACAATAGCTAATCCATTATATGTTGTTATCTTTAAAGGTTGCTCATGGTAGAAAATATAGTCATAAAATTATATCAACCAATATTAGCAAAAACCTTTTTAATGAGCTAAGAGACACTAATAGTATAACTGACTTACATTTTTCTCTTTTTCCTACTCTCCCCTTTTACCCATTCCAGTTCCTAGTTTTAAACAATTTCTTCCAATTAATATCTATTGTACATTTTAGAACATATTTACTCTCAGTTTCTTACATCATGCAGAAAATATGATGTTTACACATGTGAATCTGATTTATTTCTATTGTAAATATAGTCTCAAGTTACAACCATTTACTTATGAAAGTCACAACTTTACCCTTACTTATGGCTGAGAAGTATTCCATTGTATAAAAATATCATATCTTTTTTTTATTCATTAAGTTGATGGGCATTTGGGTTGTTTTCAAGATTTACATATTACAAATTGTGTTACTATAGACATGGGTGCACATATAACACTGTGGTATGTTTTCATTTCCTCTAGGAAGATACCCAGAAGGGGAGTAGCTGAGTGGAATGCGACCTCAAATCCTAGTTCTTTGAGGAATTGTCACACTGATTTTCATGGTGGTTGCACCAGTCTATACTCCCACTAACTGTGGAGAAGGATTCCTTTTCACCCAAAATCCCACCAGGATTTGTTATTGGTTGTTTACTAGATGATAGCCATTCTTTCTGGGGTGAGATGGAATCTCAGTATTGTTTTAATTTGCATCTCTTAAGTGACCAATGATGCTGGACATTTTTCATGTATTTATTTGCAATTAGTATTTATTGATCTAGGAAGTGTGTATTCATCTCAGATGCCCATCTTTTGATTGGGTCTTTGAATTGGGAGGCCTAATTTTTTTCAATTCTTTATATGCCCTAAATCGAAGTCTTTTGTCTGAGGGATAGTTGGTTAAAACATTTTACCACTCTACAGGTTGTCTTTTCACTCTATTGGTGATTTCTTTTGAGGTGCAAAAGTTTTTAATAAGATGAGATATCAGTTGTTGATTCTTTAAAGTATTTCCCATGCAGTTTGGGTTTTGTTCATGAACTTTCTATCTGCACCTATGTCTTCAAGATTTCTACCTACTTTCTCTTCTAGTTGATTGTTTCTGTTTTAATATTTAGATCTTTGATCTATTTTGATGTTAGTGCATGGTGATAGATATGGGTCTAGTTTTAGTCTTCAGCATGCTAAGAGCCAGTTTTTATGGCACCATTTAGTAAAGAGGCATTTGTTAAAGAATGAACATGTTTGGCCCATTTGTCTAAGATAAGGTAGCTGAAGGTGTTTGTAGTTGTGTCTGCATCTTCTAATCTGCTCCACTGAACCTCAGATCTGTTTTTGCTTTTTGCCAGTACAATGCCAATTTTATCAGAGTAGCTTTGTAATATAATTTAAAGCCAAGGATTGTGATGCCTTGCCTTGTTTTGCCTTTGTTGCTCAAGACTACAATTTCTATTCTAGGTCTCTTCTGGTTCCAGAGAATTTTAGGAATATTTTCTCTAGTTCTGTGAGGTATGCTAATGGTATTTTGATGAGGATTGCCTTAAATCTGTATAACAATTTTGGAAGTATGGCCATTTTCACTGTTATTTCTTCCTACCCATGAGCAAGGGATATCTTTCCATTTTCTGATATTCTTTTTGATCTCCTTTTTTAGAGTACTGTACTTTTCAATAAATGGATCCTTCATATCCTTTGCTAATGGATTCCTATGTATTTTGTGCTTTTGGGGGGGGATCCCATTGCGAAGGGTGTGTTTTCCCTAATTTATCTCTCAGTGAGTTTATTATTTGTTTACAAGAATGCTATTGAGGGGCCAAGGATATAGCTCAGTAGTACAGTGCCCGCCTGACAAGTGTGAGGTCCTGAGTTTGATTCCTGGTACCAAAGAAAGAACAATGCTATCGGTTTTTTTGAGTGTTGATTTTGTATCCAGATATGCTACTGAATTTGGTTATTAAATCTAGAAGCCTTTTGGTGGAGTTTTTGGGGTCTTCTATGTAGAGAATCATGTCATCTGTGAATAATGATAATTTAACCTCTTCCTTTCCTAACCTTATTCTTTTTGTTCTCTGTCTTGTCTAATTGTCCTGCCTAATGTTTCCAGAATTATACTGAATAGTAGTGGTGACAGTGGACATCCTTGTTTTGCTCTGGATAAGAATGAAAGCTTTCACTTTTTGTCCATTTAACAAAATACTGGCTGTTGGTGTGACATAAATGGCCTTTATCAGATTGAGGCAAAGACCATCTATCATTTTTTTTTATCATGAATGAGTTTTGGACTTTATCAAAAGTTTTTTCTGTATCTATTGAGATGATCATGTGAGTTTTGTCTTTGGCAGTGCTGATATTGTGCATTTATTGATATGTGTATGTTAAACCATCCCTGCATTCCTGGGATAAATCCCACTTGGTCATGGTATATAAGCTTCTTGATTTGCTACATGCTGTTTGCTAGAATCTTACTGAGGATTTTTGCATGTACGTTCATTAGGGAGATTGGTCTATAGTTCTTTGGGGGGGTGGGTCTTTCTCTGGTTTTGGTACCAGGGAAATAATTGCCTCCAGGAATCAGCTGGGTGAGAATTGATTCTTTTTCAATTTCACTAAAGAGTCAGAGGAGTATTGGTCTTAAATCTTCTCTAAATTTCTTGTATGATTCAGCAATGAATCCATCAAGACCTAGGTTTTTCTTTGTTGGTAAGTTTTTATCATATTTTCAATCTCATTAACTGATATTGAGTTATTCAGAAGTTTTATATATTCTTGATTCAGCTTTAGTAATTCATATGTATCTAGGAATCTGTCCATTTCTTCTCTCTTTTTCCATCTTATGAGAATATTTTTTGAAGTAAGTATTAATGATCTTCTTAATTTCTACAGGATTTGATGTGAGAATTCTCTGCTATACATTTCCCTCTTAAGACTGCTTTCATTGTGTCCCACAGGCTCAGATGTGTTGTATTGCATTTTCATTTAATTGTAGACATTATTTAATCTCTTCTTTAATTTCATCTGTGACCCATTGGTTATTAAGAAAGTTATTTAATTTCCATGAGTTTATGGAGCTTTTGTGGCTTCTTTAGCCATTAATTTCCAATTTCATTGCACAATGGTTACATATATATATATATATATATATATTTTTTTTTTTTCAAATCTTTTACATTTCCTTACACATGTTCTTTGGGCTAGTATAGTCTATTTTAGAGAACGTCCCATGTGCAGTTGAAGAATGTGTATTCTGATGTTGTTGGATGGAACACTCCGTAAACATCTACTAAGTTCATTTGTTCACAGGTTGGGTTCAGTTGTGATACTTCTTTGCTGATTTTTTTGTCTTGTTGGGGTATTAAGGTTACCCATTACAACTGTATTATTGCTTATTTGATTTTTCATGTCTACTAACATTTGTCACAATTAGTTGGGTGCTCCCATATTTGGTACATACATATTTATATTGTTATCTCCTCCTCTCAAAACTTCCCCTAACAAGTATTTAGTGACTGTCTTTATCTCTTTTGATGATTGTTGGTTTGAAATTCACATTGTCTGCAAACAGAATAATTACCTCTGCTTTTTTCTGGGTTCCTGTTGCATGGAGTATTGTTTTCCATTCTTTGAGTTTTAGTCTATGAGTTTCTTTTTGAGTTAAATATGTTTCTTGTATACAGCATATTGTTGAATCTTGTTTCTTGATCCATTCTGCCAGTCTGTTTCTTTTGATTGTTGAACTGAGGCCATTTATATTGATGATTATAACTAGCTTATCTTTGTCATATTATTTTCCCACTGTTCATTCTCTACATTTCTCCTCTGTTTAACTGCCTGCCCTGTTTCTTTCTGTTGTTTTTTAACTATGGTACATTTGAATAAGAAATTATTACAGTAAAAGGTATTGTCATTAATCACCTCAGAATATTTCCCCTTGCTTTGAACACAGTTATTCAATCATTGTTGCCATGTTCTAAGGCAGTTCTGGAAATTCTCTTTCATGAGTGTCTTTAGTTGTGTCATTGTGGCCACCATGATGTCCTGAGCCAATTCCAAACATTTACCCCTCATGGTCATTTTGACTTTGGGTAATAGTTAAAAGTTGCATTGTACAATGGTAGATTAGGTGGATAAGGTATATGAAGACATAGTATAATGATTTTATGAGCCTGCTTTTCCTTTGGATATTAGCAGCAAGATTCACCATATATTTGATCATACCTCATAAAGACACTCACAAAAGAAGTCTTCCAAAACTCCTCAGAGAGTTGCAAGAGCAATATGATAACTGTGTTTAGAGTGGGGGAATTAATGACAGTGTGTCTTTTACAACAGTAAAAGTGTATTTAAAGACACATCATATTTTTAGCCTTGTGTATACACATACACACACACACAATTTACCTCTTGCCTAAATCTGTTATATACTTCAATGTTTTTCTGTTTGTTTTTTTCCTTTGGTTTGTTTTGTTCGTACAAGAAGAATCACACTGGTTTAAAATTGATTGTTATATAAAAGTACATTACTTCCACATATATTTTGCTATATTAGGTCACTGAACAGAGTTTCAGACAAATTTTAGCCCAGATAATTTAAACAATACAATTGACATAATGTTTTAATGTTGGAATGAAGTGCATACTTTATATTTTTCAAGCTCAGTTATATTGCTTTGGTAAAAGTAAATAGTACCTCCAGGACACCATCTGGTAAAAATCTCTCTGTGGATTAACCCAGAAAAGGAAGTGAATGAATTTTTATATATTGCATAGTTGTGGTTGCAAAGCTGCAATGAAAATATGTTTTCAATGCACTGGCGTAAGTGAGACTTCAGAGTTCAGCTACCTCTTCTGACATGATCCAAAAGGCTTGAAATATTTAAGACCATATCTCATCAACAGGGAGAAGGAGGGGTGTTTTCTTTTCTAGCATTCCTATGACTTGGAAGAAAAAATAATAATAATCCAGGAAATTGAAATTCATGAGCTGGAAAATATGAATTTGGTCTTTACAAAGCATTCATTAAAAAAATAATAAGCAGTTCTTTAATGATAGTACAAACATGTTAGTCTGAGACTAAAATACATTTGGATAAGACCTGACAAAGCCATTGTGTGCAAGCCTGCTGATGCAAAATGGCTAAATTAGTTTTTACTTTTGTTTTGAGAATGTGTTGTACAATAAATAGAGGAATGGAACTTCCCCCCACCTCTCCAGGGATTCCATTCCAGAGACTAATAGATTTCATTGTCAGAAAACATTTCCCGGATTCAGTCTTAAATTTCCGTTAGTTAATTTCATCTCATTACTTAACTATAAAGCCTCTTATCCTACCTTTAAAAATGACTTGATTTCCATAATGTTTATATCTTTCAAATATTTCTGAAATGTTATCATAACTAGACTCAGTAAACCGTGAACAAACAATATATGTTTTACTTTAATTTTTCGTATAAAGTCTGAAACCCACTTTACACTTATTTTTCAGTTTGGACAATACTCAGTTTGCTTATTTGAGGCATATATGTGATACAAATTGTATTCTCCTTGTGATATCAGCAGTACTATTTAAATAACTTTTATCTTCCAGCCACAAGATGTGAAGCTTTTGCATATACAGGCTAAAATCTCATTGACTGATTTTACTGCCATGTTGTATTACAAGATCATATATAATTTGCTACCACTATCAACTCAAGCAAAGTCTCTTGGTATTATTGCTTTCCAAGTACTGTATATCCTGCCAATTGAATAGCTGTGTTTCTGATTACTTTTCCCCAGATGTATTAGCTACATATTTCCAGGTTGAATCACATTTCATTTCCTGCCCATATTTCTAACCACTTTAAGTCTCTTTTATCTGCCTTCACTGGTTTTGTCAACACTACAATTTAGCATCATCTGTAAATTTAATTAACATGATGTGTATCTTCTCATAAATCATTAATGAGGTTTCTCTACAATGATTTGTTTATTTTTAAAAACTCTAATGTTGCTTAATGTTTACAGTCTTGCTATATTCTTAAGAACATATCACTTTTTGCCACTTAATATTTGTTTCATTAATTTAGGAGTGGTTGATAGTAGACTAACAGTGGAATTATGCTCAGGGTCACTATTTTCCTTTTTTGAATATTAGTGCTAAATTACCTTTATTGCTGCTACTGTGTATAAGGCAAAGCTTTTAAGGACAATTTTCTGCCCTTCTGCCATTGCTGCATTTTTTCATGAAGATGATGGAACATCAGAGAAGTCTATTAAGGTTATCACAATGCAAAAGTCTCAAAGATCCTTCACCTCAAATTTTGTTGTGCAGTGAGTTGTTTAAATTTTAGATTTCAATTTACCATGACAATATTCTGTTACATTAACTGAATAAAGATTAATTTAGAATGTTCAAATATTCTGACATTGGTTAAGTCAAAATAAATATGATTCATATGAGTTGAAACTATTTGGTTCTTCTTTTACACATAACTACAATTTCTTTTGTAATTAAAATTCTGTTTAAAACTCATTCTAAATTTGTTTTTAAAAAGAAATTTATCAGCTTCTATAAGTGTGTTTTGAAACATAATACTAGATACAACACACCATCCAGATTAACAACAAAACAAAACATTACTAGCATCTTAACATCTATTGTATATATTTTTCCCAATAGCATTTCTTCTGTCCCTTAGTGGAAATAACTTCATTAAAAATAAATTTTTTTATATATCTATATGTGCTTACCCATAGCAAAGAAGTATTTTTTCAAAAAAATTGCGTATCTGTGACATTTTAGTTATTATTTTACTTCTTATGAATTCATTTTTCTAAATATTTCTTTTCCTATATGAGCATCTTGCCATATGTTTTCAATAATCTTGGGGGAAAACGTATACATTCTTTCCTTTAATTTTTCCTTACATAAATTCCTACTGCTATCTTTGCAAATCACTTTTATCCTTCTCTTTTAAAAATCTATATTCTTAACTTGTTATTTTTGGCAGCAGTCTATTGTGCTGCCCTTTTCTTGTTTAAATGTAAATGAAGAAATATTTTTAAATTGCTTGTTTTAGTCTAATTATCTCTGATTTTACATACTTGTATCAATAAGATATTTTCTTTGACTTAATTTTTGGCCAATTCTTACATTTTATTTTATGTGTTAAGAAACTAGAAAATTCAGGTGAGTACTTACATGTAAGTAACTATTCTTTCATAAGTCTATACTTGTATTTATTTTGGTTATCAAAATTTCCTTGTATAGTTTTTTCTTGCTCCAATTTAATTTCCATTTCTCAACTCTATATTCATGTTATAGCTTTATCATAGTTCCATTTTCTAAATTAGAGCTTAACTTAAATTTCTTCCTTAAATAGTATGGATGTTACACAATAAAAAGCAGACAAGTTCAGGATTTTTTTTCATATTTTACCAATTATTTTGTTAATGCCTTAAAAATTTCATACTTTCAATTATTCACAGACAAATGTGTGATTTATAGGGGGAAAAGCTGGAAACAATCAAAGTATCTAATAATTAGGGAGTTAAATAAATAAGACATAGTACAATCATACAGTAGAATATTATGAACCTAATCAATAAGGGCAGTTACCAATTAAACCCTGTCAGTAATAGTCTTTTTGTCTAGTAATACCTAGGATATAAAGTCAAACACCACAAATACAGAGTCACAAAAGCCAAGTTACCACATCTCAAGATGGATAATTCTGGGGTACCATAAACTCTCAGAGCTTCTCATAGAATCAGTCTGAGATTGTAATTTCTTTTGAAATTACATCTTTGCTTAGCTCTGCCCATAACTTTTCCTGCTTTCCTTATGTTCTTTTAAGAAAGAAAACAAAAGAATGTCTTTCTAGAACTCTGTTTCTAAAGAACTCAAGAGTCAGTGACAGACATGGTCCTAAAAAGCAGACTGTTAGGGTGAAATTCTGGATCATTCACTGACTAGCTGACTGTAAACAAAGATCTCAAAATTAGTGGTCAGGGGTTTTTCACATGAGGTAATAGTATCACTGTCAAGATTTTCACTTGATTGAACAGATTGAAAAACAGAAAATAATTCATTGGCTTGTGTCATTATTTCCAAATTTTAGAAGAATGAGGTCTTTCACTCAGGGTGAGGGTGGGGGATCTGATTATTTTTTTATTTCTTTGTATATTCTAGATATGAGTCTTTTGTCAGAGGAGCAGCCAGTAAAAACTTTTTCCCGTTTTGTAGGTTGTCTCTTGAAACTATAATTTGAGTTTAGAAAACAGACTTACTCTGAGTATGGGAATAAAAATCTCACTTTTTGTTTTGACTTCTGACAATATAAACTGTATACAATACAAGTTGATATTATCACGATTGGAGCCATGTTATCATTGAAACTATCCTACCACATATAAGTATGGTTTGCTACACAATGAATTAGAAAAGCAGTAGCCAGTCTTTAACAAAGGCTTATCTCCCAAGCCATCCTGTTTGACACAGTGGTTAAAGTTCTCATTTGGAAAAGTTTCAATTTTGACCCTGAGTTTTAAAAATCATACTACAACATTGTAACTGTAAAGGCATTAAACTTCTGTGTGATAATGAAAGTCAGGAGCAAGGTGCGGTGGCATGTGCCTGTAAATCCAGCTGGTCAGGAAGCAGAGGCCCAAGAGTCACAAGTTCAAGGCCAATCTGGACAATTTAGAGAGAACTTGTCTCAAAAATAAAATAAAATAGAAAATAAAATAAAATAAAATAAAATAAAATAAAATAAATGAGGGATGTAGGCTAGAGCTCCCCTGAATGGCAAAAAAAAAAAAAAAAGTCAGGATACTCAGTATCTATTTTTGATAAAAATGCATAGAATTAACAATGTTTAAATCCCTGAAAGGAATAAAGTTTACTATTAATACTATCAGCTCAATAACATACAATAGATTCAAATATTTAATATTTTCCACAAAGTATCTGCTTATAAATAATGCAACTATGATCCTTAAACTTGACTTTTATAAATTTGTCCAACTGAGTCTTCTGTTCCATGCATATTTTTATTACTATCAGTTGTAATATATCTAAGCGTATTCTACTTTAAATTATACTACTTTTTAAAAAATTCTATCTATAATTGTTTGAAACAGACTATTACAGAGCCAACAAAATAATTTGCCTTTTTTTTTTCTTTAGTCTCATTTTTATAAGAAACTATTGATGTTGTTTGCAAAAGCTTTAACTTATGGAAAAGCTAAAAAATTTTAAAATGTTGAATTTTTTTATATACATATCTTCAGCTACTGCAAGCAAACAAAATTTAACTCATCAGTAAATTATTTTCCTTGTTTGGCTAACTAAAAGGCCACCCAAAACTTATTTTTATATAGCTTTATTTCCTCCTTATTTTGTGAAGAAATTCTTTTAAATGAGGTATTCAATATTAAATTTTCTGCTTTTTTTGATTATTGTTTTCATGTGAGTTGGGAACATTGTGACAAGTGCTTAGTCTGGAACGTAGACTATGCTATTTCTGCTTTCTCTTACAGTATAGCTGAAAGAGACGTGAACAGATTGGGTGTTTCACATAATATTGACTTGCCCCATTAGATTGATGGTACTGTAGTCATTAAGTCTAATTCTTTGGAAGTATCAAATATATTACATGCCTTTTAAGAAAACTACTGCCTAAGAAATAAGAGATAAGATCTACAAAGATAGAAAGTCTTGTCACAATGATACAGATTTCAGGGGCATGTGGGGCACACTGGGGCATTTTCTTCAAATTAAAGACAATGTACTGTACAATGTACCTTTGACACTAAGAGCATGAAACTTGGTCTTTCTTAACCAAAGATACAATAATAAAATAAAACTACAAACCAATATATCCTACAAACATACACTTAAAAGTCCTCAACAAAATACTAGTATGTCATATATATATGACAATATATTATATATCATAATATATGACTATATATAGTATATATGAATATATATATGTAGTATATATATATATATATATATATATATATATATATATATATATATATCCTACACCATTAAGTGAGGTTTTACATGGGACTACCACAAAAATTTGCTGTTTGTAAATGAGTCAATATAAACCATCATATTAACAGCCTAAAGAAAAAATTCTACATAATAACAATTGATAAAGAAAATAATTTGGCAAAATACAACATATTTTCATGACACACACTCAGTGCACTGGAAATAAAGGAAACTTATAAACCTACTAAAAGAATTCTAGAGAAAATGTACCTGATAGTCAGTACCTAAATGTGAAAGTTATTTCCCCTAAAATAATAACTATATAAAGATATGTGACATGAGTGTACCTATTCCTTTAGCTTTGCCTTTATACATAAACTTTATAATCAGCTTATATTTATTCATGAAAATCCTACTGGGATTTCCTTACCCAGTCCTTTTTATTCCTTTCTTTTTTAAAATAAAACTCTGATCACTCCTATGGAAATCTTAGCCATATCACTAAAGCAAGAAGAATAGCTAAAAGACAGGATTACAGTGAAAATAAATCTGTTTATATTCACACAGGACATAACTAAAGTACATAAAAAATGCCAAGGAAAGTATTTTAGAAAACGATAAACAACAAGAAAAAATTAGGATAAGTGAATAAACAAGGTTAAATGAATAGGTACATCTTAGAAACAACCAAAAACCCACTGACTGGATAAAAGGAGATGTGGCTTTTTAATATACAATGGAGTACTACTTGGTCATAAAAAGGATAAACTCAAGACTTTTATAGGTAAATGAATGCAACTTGGAGCCGAGGATATAGCTCAGTGGTACAAGCGCCTGCCTGCCAAGCACAAGATCCTGAGCTGGATCCCCAGGACAAAAAAAATAAAATAAAAAAGAATGCAACTTGAGCCCACACTTGTAAGTGAAATAAATCATATATATATATATATATATATATATATATATATATATATATATAAACACTTCATAGTCTCACTAGTATGAGAAGCTGAATGAGTAAATAAGATCCAAAAGGTACAACAGATATTGTGAATTGGGAAGAAACTATTCAGAGAGAAAGAGAGAGTGGGGGAGGGAGAGAAACTGATGGGGGAAAGGGGAAAGGAAAGAAAAGAGAAAAAAAAATATATATACACATACAAGATAGTTAAGATAGCTATATAGCTAGTTTCTCCTAGTTCATTGAAAGGAAAGATTTGTGCTAACCTTGTCTGGACATTGTTTTATGCCTATATCTTGTACTCTGAGTAACTATTATGAAGATAACAATTTGCAATGTATTAATTATTGTTATTCTCCTAGTAGCCTTTAAATGAACAAGTGAATTATTTCTCAGTAAAGCTGTTATAAAAACCCCAGTAATTCATTATACATTAAATAAAATAGAAAAACAATTTAAAACTATTTAATACATTTGACTCAACAATATCATTTTTATAAAGTCATTCAAATAAGAGATACATAATAATGATTATCAACAGGGAAGCTTTTGTTGAATTCTGTCCAAAAATGTAGAAACATCTGTGACTAATTTAATAAATTATGACACATTTATATGATGACTGGCTACATGTTCCGGATAAATAATGACATGTGAGATACAACATTAATGAGAAAACTTAGTTATGAAAGCATGAAACATTCTGTTCTAAATGTAAGAACACATATGCTTATATTAGGAAAACCAC